>JACEII010000008.1:14918661-14967373 GCA_014332785.1 Antheraea mylitta | reverse complement strand
TGACATATTTGCCTCTGAGTGGAATTATTTGTATTGTTTTTTTTTCTCGAACTAACTTGACATTTTTTGACTAACTCTTACAGTTTCGCTAAAAAACGAAAAAAAAAAACGGAAATTTGAATTTCAAACCTGTATAACAAATCAAATATTGAAGATAGAAATTCGACTCAAGAGAATCTTTTGTATCAAATCTAATAATAAAAAAGGTCCACCAATTCGTTAAAAAAAAAATTGGCACAGTTTGCTGGACTAAAAATAATAAAAACACATTTTTCTCATACTATTGTATGGATAAACTTTAAGTTCGATGGAGAACCTCTTAGAATTGGAATTTTAAGTTCCGCTATTAACAGGAGCTTTGTTGGCACATCTGAGATATATTGGGTTGAGAGCAAAAAAAAATTCGTCGTACGTATGTATATTGTTTTATGTGTAAACATTTGTTTTATGTAGTATGGGTAAAACTGTAACACTATGTAAATAAATAAAATGATACAATAATAAAAAGATACATTGATCAATACAAAAAAATATTAACGCCTCCTATGCGCCTTCCTCTTTATGAGAAAAAACCTTTCATTTCATGTTAATTTTGTGATAAAATCATGTATATGCGAACTTTTCTCTTTAAATATGTTACTGTTATAATTTTAGAAATTTTATTAATATGTTTTACGAAATTATTTATATTTTAGGAAAAATAATATTTGTCATGAATTAAAAAGAAGACGATTTACCAGAAAACGAAATAAAATTGTCTTGGGAAAAACGTGTTAGAAAAAAAACTCTTCCCGCATTTTCCCACCAAAAGAAAGCTCTTTAGGAAGCGAAAACAATAATTTCACTCTACACATATGTGTTTATTATGAATTTTTTTATCTTAAAATTAGTAAAAAAGTTACTCATTATTTTTGTCATACAGCAAGGAAAAGAAGGTGTGGAATTTGTATTGATGGTTCGTAAAGGCACAAAGCCTCAGTACAAGTCATTTAATGCACCGCCTGAGCTCGCGAGCAATCTCCAACAACAAGCACTTGCTGACAAGCAGGAGATGGAAAGAGTAAAACGGTAAGCTTGTAATATTTTTTTTATTTTTGTCAAAGTATCATGCAAAATATATGTATTACTATGTGACATAAAACATCTGCTAATTAAACCTACTCAATATTTCATGAGTACAATTATACCCTACATTTTGAGATTATAGATTATGTAGATGCATATAATAACAAATAAATAACAAATATTTATTACTTAATAACTGAATGCATATCCTTTAAGTCTAAACAATTGGTACTATTTAATATATATACTATATAATATATATTGGTACTTCAAAAATTAGTGGGACGCTTGTTAGAATTATACAAGGAATTTTTGCGACAACAGAAAATGCATGTTTCTAGTTATTATTTATAATTCAATTCACTCGAACACTATCAGGCTATTCCATTTAAATCTATTAATAATGCATGATTGAGAAATCATCAATTTTATGTCATAAATTAAAATCCTTCATTTAGCGGACTATATTACCAAAAATGTTGTATAATAACTTATAATCGTATGTGTGCAAAATAAAAATAGGAAAACAATATGAATTAGAACTTATGGCATGACTCATATATACATGACTGCAGGTTGACATTAAACATATCAGAAAGACAAGAAGAGGAAGAATACAGCGCAGAAAGCGGTGGCGGTTCTGGCGGTAGCGGCAATCCTAATAGAGGGCAGCATATTCGACAGAAGTATCAACATCCTAAAGGTGCACCCGACGCCGACCTTATATTTGGTCCTAAAAAGTTTAAATAAAAAACGATATACTTATATTTGTGAAATGTATGATTTCTATAGAATATGATTAAATAAAATCTTTTAAGATTACAATCTTTTCATTTGGTCTGAGAATATTTGAATTCATATTTTTTTTAGAAGTCTAACATACAGCATAACAAAAAAAAATCTAAGCAATACTAATCTTGCATAATTTTACTTGTCTTATAAACGATTATTAATATAAGGAATCCTTTCATAAAATCATATAAATATTTATCATTAATTTAAAATAACGAAATTTCTTAAAATTGAATTTGTTATAAAAATATATAAATTTCACGAGAAACGATCTTGTCTCGATTAAACTTGTTCTTATCCTTCTCGTATTTATAAAACAATTAGCATGATCAATTAAAAACAACGTTTTAGAATATTTTGTGACTAGTTCTATAACAAGAACTTGGAATTTTTCTTCAAAATTTTATCATTTTATTTTCTCAAAGTGACTATGCTTTTGACCTAGCAAGATCTTAACGGCTTCATCGGACTATTAAAACAATATCAATTTAAACTTCTCTCTTTTATCTGAAGAGGCTCAAAAGACAACAATTCCCAAGTAGTCCGGTGAAGCTGTTAAGACCTTGCTAGCTCAATAGCGTAGTCAGTTCGAGAAAAAATAAAAAGAGCAATTCCCAATTCAAATAAACAATGTAAAAACCAGCGTTGCCAGATATCTCATTTAACTCTGATTCATGTTTTTTACAAGCGTAAAGAAAGTTATGTATATGTTATTCGTTTTTCTTTTCAGTTGAATTGTAGTTTAAAATTATATCTGATTAGTGGCTGTGATATTTATTATGAAGAATGAAGACTAATTTTTTATGCAAACTTAATAATGATTTAATTTAATACTGCTAAAAAAACAGCTATATACGTTGTTGGAACGTATGTACTAGTTATTAATTACTTTATTAATGCCTTTACACGACTTGTTATTTAGCAGATAGAAGTAAGATTGTTTATATTATGCGTATTATAATCCTTATATATCACAGAACATGACTACAGGTATTATTTTTATATTTTTTATCGCTGCTGGCAACATTGCAAAGCGGCAACAGTCTGTTTAGTTTGTAAGGTTTTTGATTCAAATGTTTTTACAGATTCATTAGACTGCTATTTTGTAAATAACTTCTAATTGTTCATCCTTACTTATGTGAAGGCATAAATAAAGTATCATAAGGCCTTTCAGAGAGGTATAATATATTTTAGTGCCAAGTTTGTTATACTTAACCTGTACACGATGGCGGATGAAGATTTCAGTAAATTATTGCAACAAGCCGAACAATTGACGACAGAAATTGAAGGCAATGAAGAACTACCTAGAGTCGAACGTTCTCTGGGACAGGTACTTGAAGCTTCACAGGAATTGTATTCCAGAGTTATACAGTCTGGCGCCAACGATATTCAAGCGTAAGACATTTTTGTTTATATACCCTTTTACCGAGATACGTTCAGTTTTAATTTGCATTATTAATTCAGTTAATTATAAAACAAGTTATACCAACATAATTCAAGTTATAGACTTGTTGACTTTTTCTGATTTGAGTTTTAGTTAGATACACTACTTTTTTACTTACAGGTTTGGTATAGTTAACCTTAGAGTGTGATCCTACACTGACTAAAAACCAATAATGGTAAAATTTATATGTATTATATCTTTGTTACAGGCATCTCTTATTTGGTTCAAAAGGAATCGACCTGAAGCAAATTTCACTAAAGCTAGATACACTCAGCTCAAAGCGTACATTTGAACCTCTTCAACCTATAGCTGATTCGGATATTGAAAGTTTTCTTAAGAATGAGAGAGAAAATGCAATTCTTTCACTAATAGATGAAGTAAATAAAAATGTATGTATATTTTCATTTATACCACTGTTAATAAATATTGCGCAGGAATATCTTAGAATTAATTTAAAAGATTAAATACTAAACTTCACTTAAGGAAATGAAATATAATAAATACTGGTAGGTTAACAAAATCAAATTTGTTTACAAAAAAAGTATATATTTTTTTAGTCTTTACAAACAACTGAAGATCAGAAATGGGAACACATGCTGTCTGAATGGAATAGAGAAAAGATAAAACTGATGAACGCTATGATTGGTCCGTCACAGAACTGGCTTGATCTTAAAAAGACACCGGAACCTCCAAGTATTGCAAGTACACCTAAGAAGTTTGGTCAGTCAATGCTAGACGACATTGAAACTGCTTATGCCAAGCAAGTGCATCAGTACAACAAACTGGTTTTTCAAGGGTCTAAATCTAGGACTGCATTACATCAAAAGTTTGCACAGGTGGCTGAAGAATTTAGTGATCCTGTAAGTATAGTTATTTATTTTGTATCTTCAAGCATTAGTTGCAAATTTTTAGTATAACTGTCAAAAATTTGAAATTATGTTCCCATAGACTCCAAGATGTAAAAAATTATAACATTATATGAGTATATAATTCAAATGCATTTAATATATAATAAATTTTCAGCATAGACTGTAGGTATATCCTTAATAATTAGGTTAAAAATTTTCAGTAATGACTATAGTTGAACATATCTCATAAGTTGAAATCATTATAGCAGAGTAATTGTAAAGATTTCATAATCATAAGTTTGGTCTGGTAGAATTATAAAATATTTACTACTTTTCTGCTATGAATTACCTGGTTTTCACACAGAATGATATACCTTGATGTCCTGAAAATGTTGGTACCTTTCTGACCTACATTTACCTTCTAAATCAAAGGTTCCTATACTTTTTTATCATAGACCACTATCAAAATATAGCTGGTTTCGGTGGACCCCCAGTTACATTTCTATGATATTCCCAAAACTCAACAAAAAATGTGAAGATTAGTTCTAACTATGGCAATTTGCAAGTCTCGCCACATTGTACTAAATATGAAATAGTTGCAACTTTTTACAAGTAACAATCACTGAGCATCTTAAAATCATTATTGAAAGCAGATATATTTTCGTGGACCCTGCTTATGAACTTTGTGAAAATTGTGAACCCCCATTTTTTTTGTCATGCCAACAAAGACCTTGCTGATTTTCTCATGAACTCCTGAGGGTGTAACTGGACCACTATGGGAACTAAGGCTCTAATAGGAACTGTTTCTCTGATTAATACTTTACATGAAAAAATCATTATTTACAATATGTTATGAAAAATGTGATCAATATCATACCAAACAAAATTTGGCATCAGCATGCTATATTATTCTAATTAATATTTATCATTAATTATCAGAATGTCTCAAATGAATGGTCTTGAGGTCTCAAATGAATGCGGTCTTTTGTTGACAGAAAGTGAAAGAGATGTGGGAGATAATACAAACCATGGCCAACATTCCAGCTTTGGTCAGAGATGAAGACCCACTCAAAGCTAGAGGAAATCCTACGATACAACAATGTCTTATTGCTCAGGCAAAAAAATACTTAGAGAAAAGGTATTTTAATAATCATCATATACAAGTCGGCTAACTAAAGCTGTCGTGTATGATACAAACATGCCTTGCGGATCTTATGATTCCTTCAAACGTAAAAAAAAATACATCTACGTTCAATGAACATCCTTAGGGGCACTTTCAAGGTTAATAATTACATAACTGCTTATTGTCGGAACCTGATGTTGAGTGCATATCAGTTTTGTGTTTCTCGAAATAATTAGGCCAAATATTAAGCACATACTTTTTTAATTGATTTAGAATGAGAATCGACTAATTATTATCCTATAAAAATATTGCTGGTAACTAACCACTCACGCTGAAGATATGATAAAGACTGATATTGTTTTATTTTTAAATAATGCTAAAAATTACTCCGCATTTTTGAACTGTCCAGTCATTTAATCGACATGTATGATTATGAAAATCTTTTTGCAACAAAACGTATCTTAAAAATTCATCAGTGTGAGTATTGTGAACACTCAACCTCAGTTAATTTATCACTAATTATATCACTATAATAGTTTAGAATAACTTTTTAAAAGGTTCAATTTAATATGTTTATATTAGGTCTTTACCTATGAAATTGCTGTTTTGTATGAAAAAATTGAAATGGGTTTTTTTCATGTATTTTTTATTAGTATTAATCGAAGTAATCATGCATGCAATCAATGCATCTTTGTCAACACAGTGGCAGTTTATTGATGCCTTTCTTAAAGAAATCACTGGACGGGAGGCAACAAATTCTTCAAAGGCATTTTGTACTGCCTCTCGGGTATTTATTTTTTTCCCACCAAGGGGTTATCCAAATTCTGGAAAAAGTAGTAGTCTGTAGGCGCAAGGTCTGGCGATTTGGGCGGATGACGGAGAACTTCCAACCCCAGTTCTTGCAACTTGGAGACCATCTGGTGTGCAGTATAAGGTCGCGCGTTGTCGTGCAGAATTTTGTTGAATTGAGTTCAGTTCTTTACAGTACACATCTGCAGTAATGCTTACCCCGTTTGGTGAGAAGCTGTGATGAATCACACCGGCGCTAGACCACCAAACAGTGACCATCACTTTTCTAGGGGTAAGTTTTCGTTTAGGGTATTGTTTAGGTGCTGAACCAGGATCCAACCAATTTGCTGAGTGCTTGGTGGTATCAAACAGAATCCATTTTTCATCGCAGGTAACAATGCCGTTCAAAATTCCTTCATTTGTGTGTCTGTTGAGCAGTACAAGGCACGTCTCGACGCGTACTTAGCGCTGACGACCATTGAGTTCGTGGGGCACCCATTTGTCAAGCTTTTTTACCTTGCCAATTTGACGCAAATGGAATTGTTTTGACGCTAACGTCGAAAGCTGCTGTTAATTCAGCCGTAGATTGTCGTAGATTGTGTTTTCAGCTTCCACAATCGCCTTTAATTCGTTATTGTCGACCAAAGTCTTCGGACTACCGCGAGGCTCATTTTTCAGGTCGAAATTCCCAGAACGGAAGCGAGCAAACCAATAACAGGTGGTGCGTTGGTTTGTAGTGTTAGAGCTCCGTAAACGTCGTTGATGTTGCGTGCCGCTTGTGCCGCGTTGCTGTCACGACGGTACTCATATTCCATAATTACTTGAATTTTTAAAGTATCCAGGATGACAAAAAAGATTGAAATGCGATGAAAATGTAACACTAATCAATAAACAAATGACTACTTTTGGAAAGCGAATTCCATGTTTTTAAAATAAAATTAATTTGAATTAGAATTGTTAGCCAAACAAAAATTATTTTGATTTGAAATGGCCAGTACTGCAGAACGGCAATTTTAATAGGTAAAGACCTATTATTATTGTTTAGTTGGTTAAATACAATTAATAATTTACAGATATAAACAATATATGAGCAATGAGGTGCGAACAAACCCAGCTGCGGCAATGCGAGGTGGTGAGCCGGGTACTTACCCGTTAGTACGTGGCTTTCTAGGTCTTCGCCTCCAAGGGCAAAATATCCAGGTCTTAGCGGATGGAGTAATAGATGAGCGTCCACTTTGGCCTATGGTGTACTACTGTTTGAGAAGTGGTGATACAAATGCTGCTCTCCATTGCTTGAGGAAAGCGGGGTATGTTTTAATATAACCTTTAATATTCCGTTTTTTTTTAAGAAATAACGTGAGATGAAATTTTTCCAGTCGAGATCATGAGGAATTTATAGCTGCTCTAGAGGAATATACGAGAAATCCGGAAAATCCACTAAGTGATAAATTACAAACAGCTATTAATTTCCAATATAGAATACAAGTTCGCAACTCCACAGATCCCTACAAAAGAGCTGTAAGTATTAAATTAATTTCAACCTTTAAAATAAAGAACTGCACTAATGTTGTTATACTGTGTTACAAAGTCGCGTTTCCTGTCTGTTTGTGTGTTATCTTGTTTTAACTAACGTTAATAATAATACCATTAGGATTTTGATAGGATTCTAATTAAGGTTTAGAGAGTTTCTCACAGTATTTATATTGAGATTATACAAAGTAGACAATATTGATGAAATATAAAAAAAGCCTTTAGCCGCTTTCTGACGATTACATTAATAATGCCGGCTAAACCTTATACCATGAAGAGAATTTACTCCATAAATGTACATTAAAAAAAACGTTTGTGTGTTGTATGTATTCTTTAGTGTGAACAAAAACATTAAATGCAATAGATAATATTTTAATTAAAACATATTAACTTAAAAAGGTTTCAAATTTGTTTACTATATATCCTGAAGACAGAGTTAATTAATTTACCAAGAAAAGTAGAATAAACTGTTTATCAAATTATGTAAACAAAAAAAATAATACAAAAGTTGAAAAAGTGTATAGTATAAAAAAAAATGAGCCATTATGGGACACCTGGCAGATGTGAAACATCGAAATTGTTTTGTACAAGTTATATGCCTGAAAGAACAGATTACGACAGAAAGCAGCTATGACAATGAAAAGATAAAACATTACAACTTGATCCATAAAGTAATGACTGCTTATTTATTACATAAATATTCACCACTATTAAATACAAAAGTTCAGCAAGGCGCGGGCGCGGTGTGTTTGGCCGCGTGCCGTGTAATTCTAGTATAATGAGTGACCGACAAAACAATTTGAATCTTATGCTTATACAGATAGGGTAGAAATTTTTTTTTAGTATTTTGTTAGTAGTACAAAGTTCGTGTTTTTCGTCGCCACGTCGCGTCAAGCCAACAATTAAGTTTACCCTCGCCTATAGATGTTTTACATCAAAAAACAACTTTATTTTTATTATTTACGTTTCAGGTGTACTGTGTGATCGGTTGTTGTGATATTAACGATGAACATTATGAAGTGGCTCGTAGCGCAGACGATTATCTGTGGCTCAAACTGTCTTACATAAAGTGTAAACATAATAATGAAACAGAAACATTCTCGTACTCGGACCTACAAAAACTTATTTTGGAGGAATATGGTATGGAAATAATTTAAATTATAAACTTGCTTGTGGAAAAATTACTTTATAAATATATGTAACCAAACCCTATTATATATATATACTAGTATTATAAAACTGGAGGGTTGGTTTGATTCCTTGGACGTGTTAATCTCAGGAACCACTCGGAATCAGAATCGGAATTTATAAATTGTGTTAGATAGCTTATTCTTCTAGGAGGGCTATAGGCTATATATCATCACGCTTAAACCAATAGGAGCTTAGCACCCATGAAAAATGCTTCAATCGGGATTTTTTTTTGCTTTTGAGAGCTTCTGCTCTCTTCGAGGCCTAAGTGACTATTATATGCGGGTGAATTCTCGGACAGGAGCTAGTTACCTTATAATATAACAAATTATAACATATATAGTTTGCATGCCTTTTATATTTGTTTTTGTAATATTTTAGGTGAAACACATTATCATGCCTATGAAAAACCAGTTGTCTACTTCAAAATGTTAACGCTGACTGGACAGTTCGAACCTGCTATTGAATTTTTGTCAAGAATTCCAAGGTATTAAAATTTTATACATATTAAAATTATGTTCTTAGCATGTTTTGGTATGTAAGACATCTAAATGTTTAGTTGAATCTATCCAGAACAGAAATCTTGACTTCTCATGTTTACCCACATGTTTATATATTTACATTGAGCAGGTAGCACTTGGTATTCAAATTACCATATGTTAAAGTTGCTGCATCCTTGGCATTTTATCATTTTTTTTATAACTATAGCTGGAACTGCAAAGAACACAACATAATCATATAGCGAATGTACTATAGCGACATCTAATATAGAAATATTATGAGGTAGATCTAAATTGTTCTTTAATATATTGTATTCTTTATAATTTTAATGAATATTTTAGAAGATATTGCATATTTAATATTACGTGCTACTAAAAACAAATATTTAATGCAAAGATTTTCGAATGCAAAACCAAAATAAAAGACAGTATATAAATGTTTTTTCTTCCTATCAATACGTTTTCCTTCTCACTAAAACTGTATGGACTAAGAGTGTTCAGTTTTTTACGTCGATTTTTTGTTTATTGATAATAATTATATGTAATTTTGTAAATCTAAATATTAATATTTCAGGTATCAGGTGCACGGCGTCCATATGGCATTAGCGCTTCACGATGTATACATGCTGGGCACACCACGTAATGTGCAGGCTCCTTTACGTAAGTTTCAATTTTTTATAGGTTAAAGTATGATTATAATCTTTCTTGATATTGTACTTCTTCCACCTTTTTATTTTTTTGTACATATCATAATATAGACACATGTTAAATAATGGGATCATTATTACAAAATTTTATTTTTGTGAAGTGTGTCTGCGATGGCAAGAAGCTTAATGAATATATAAAAATGACGCAGAATCCGTACTGTTAAGTGATAATAAGAAGTTTGAATATTCGTTAAATATTAAATCATATGCATTTCTCGTTTTTCGCGTCTTTTAGGTTGCATACAGCGGTATATGAAAGTGTAACCTAAGACAGTGACAGGTTAAGCCTAAAAAGAAACTAATTCCAAAGTGATAATTAATAACACGAGAATTCTGTAGGGACCCGGTTTTTAAAGTGATATGTCATGTAATACAGTACTGAAGTAACCGGCTCTCCAGGTGACGATGTGGTTTAAGGTACAACGAATCGGTTTGAAATTGACGGCATGTCCCTAAGATAGTAACAAGATAAGCTTAGAGGGAATCAATTCGCAGAGTGACGATGTGGTCTAAGATAGTAACATGATAAATCGCGAGAACCGGCTTTCAAAATGACGATGTGGCTTAAGGTAGTCATGCGATATGTTTAGAGGTTACCGATTCGTAAAGTGACGATGTGATCTAAGATAGTAACATGATAAGTTTGCCGAGAACCGGTACTCATAATGACGATGTGGCTTACGATAGTCACACGATACGTTTAGAGGTAAACGATTCGTAAAATGACGATGTGATCTTAGATAGTAACGTGATAAATTTTGCGAGAACCAACTCCTAAAGTGATGATATGGTCTATGATAGTAACATGACAAGTCTAACTTCTAAAGCGAAGTATCAGTCAAGTGTAGTTGAGAAATTGCTTTTAGTTATTTGGTGATAAACAATCAAATGTTACTGATAAAATATATTTTTATTACAGTTTCCGTCGACACAGATGACCCTCCTCCACTTCGACGCTTAAACTTGGCTAGACTGGTACTTCTTTATGTGCGGAAGTTTGAGCTCACCGATCCCTCAGACGCTTTACACTATTACTTCTTTTTAAGGTGAGAAATATATAAAAATATTAATTAATACTAATTTTATCATTACAGGAATCATAGATGACAGTAATGGTCATTATTTGATAATGAATTCTACTGTTGTGTTATCTATATGAAAAAAATCAATTGCCTAATATATATAAGCGAATTACTTCTGAACTGCTGCATCTCTTTAGCTAATTCTTTTTTGTTGCATGTGTAATTGTCAGGACAAGGTTTATAATAAATAATTTGTTTAAAAAATCGTAGGAAAAAGTGACTTATTTGGATCAAAAGATCTTTAAAAAAAGATGGGTAACACTCTAAATCCAAAGGGGAACTGGCTCTCAAGTGCAGTTGCCGGAATATTCTTCTATAGATGTTTTACGACAGAGTTTTAACCTGGAAATGATAGCTAGATAAGCTTTGTAGGTGGAAGAGCCACACTGAAGCTATTACTGGTTTCAGTATAAATGGGTGGGTTCACCCGGGGTATTACCACCCGACACACAGACAACCTACGTGAAGTAACAGTGCTTGCATTGTTGAGTTTCGTTCGTTCAGTGAGAGCGCCGGAGGCTCACCTCTCTTCACCTTCCCCCTCTCCTCTTTTCTTCCTCCCCCTCCATCTCCAACCACATGCTGGCAACGTACTTGCGACTCCCCTGGTGTTGCAAGTGTATATGGACGGTGGTGATCACTTAACATCAGGTGGCCCAACAGTTCGTTTCGTTCCTATGAAATAAAAAAAAGAAAGTTGGATGAGCTAAGAAAAAGTCCTACCCCCATGCTATGTTTTCCTTCATTGAACTTTCTGATTTATCTGTAAGCATTTCAAACTATATCAGGCAATAGGTTTAGTCTGATCTAATGGATTTAAGACATACCAAACCATTTATTACACTTAATTTTTTTTGTTTCCTTACAGAAACTTGAAAGACCCGAGCGGTAAAAATCTTTTCATGTGTTGTTGCACTGACCTTGCACTTGAGAGTAGAGATTATGATTTATTATTTGGACGAATGGACGGACTCTCCGGCTTAAGAAGTCCTGGGTTACTGGATCCATTCAACAATCCACATATCGATAGTAAGGTATGTTAACAAAAATAATAACTAAATAATTTACATAATAATCTGTATATTTATATAGTTGTTAGTGATATTAAAATCCAAATTAAGTGATTTGTTCTGTGTTAACTTACAATATCACTTGTTGAATGAAAAATGGGTTTCATATTTGTTAATCAATTTAATGTGATCAATAATATTATTCAATTATGACATTAGTGAGAGCATATTTGACTTTTTTTTATTATAGGAGGCAAACGAATTACCTGATGTTAAGTGATCACCACCATCCATAGACACTTGCAACACCAGGTGAGTTGCTAAGTGCGTTGCCAACCTGTGTTGGGGGAGGAGGAGGGGAAGGTGACCAGATGTGGGTCTCTGGCGCTCTCAATGACCCATCGAAATGCAACAATGCAAGCGCTGTTACTACATGTTGGTGTTTCTGTGGGTCGGATAGTAGTACCGGGGGTGAGCCGACCCATACATTCTGAAACCAGTAATAGATTGAGCGTGGTTCTACTACCTTTTTTTTTTATACGCTACCCTCCCGGGGGAGAGGGTAGATTATGTCCGATTCGCACGGACTAAAACCCCACGGTGTACCGTCCGCCGCATGGAAGGGGCAGCCAGGGATCGAGCATGCTCACTGACCTAAAACTGCCCCTGCGGCAGCCTGGCGAGTGTACGCCAGGCTTCGCCCTACTATAGAGAGGCTACTGTGTACACGACCAGCAGCCTCCCCTCGTCAGCCTCACCCGTGCAACGAGGAGATGGGGTGCCCCGCCCCATCCCCTCAGGTTTGGCGACGGTTTTGGAAGAGACGGGCATTACGCCTCGCCCCTCCCGCTGCTCTTCTTTGGCGGAGAGGACCACTTCTGGGATCGACCTCCCGGGCCCTCTCCGCCGCCTCCTTCTGCGAGATGACGGTCTCGCAGAAGGAGGCCACAGCAGCCTAGACGTCCTCGCTGCCGAGCATGGCGGAAACCACGCCCGGCAGTGAGAGATCGTCCCCCACCGCCGCAGCCAGGGCGCGGCGCTGATCGCCCCACGCGGCGCACGCCGAGAGAGTGTGCTGCGCGGTGTCCGTCTCAGCGCCGCACTCGTGGCATGCGGCGGTGGGCTCCCTGCGCGCTATCCGGTGCAAGTACCAACCGAAGCATCCGTGCCCGGTCAGCACCTGCACCAGACGGTACGTCAGGGAGCCCCAGCCCCTATTCACCCAGGCCGACAGGACCGGGTGGACGGCGTCTATGGTAAATCTTCAGTAACGCTCGTCCGCCAGGCGTCGACCCCACCTCTCTATTTGCTCGCTGCGGGCTTTAGCCCGCAGCGCAGCGATCTCCCTGGGCGCCGGAGGTCTACCTCGGGATTTTCCGGCCGCCGCGTAATTGTACACGGCGGCAAGAGTTTCCGCCTCCAGCTCCCAGGGTAGAGAGCCCGCGAGCACCATGGCCGATGGCCGTGGTTCTACTACCTAGCAAATTAGCAAAATTGTTTTTTCAATCAGGCTTTATTGATGTGTGTATGTCATAATATGTATAACTTGATATCTATTCACTAAACTATGAGGATAGGTCCTATTTGAATGAAGATAATAATCGGTCAATAAAAATAATATTTATTTATATTAAGCGTTGTTTAAGTAAACTTATTGTTATATTACAATGAATAAAAAGAATTATTTTTACTTTTCAGGTTATTGCCCTAAATGTGGCTGAGCAACTAGAAAATAAAGGATTATTTGAAGACGCCATCACCATGTATGATATTGCAGGCGTAAGTTAATTGAAACCTTAACTTGTAATTAGACCTATTCATTTATTCCGATAAAATTCATAAAGACATCAATATGATGGTCATTGATCTTTCATAAATTGATATACCTGGAAGACCGAGCCTAGATCGGTTTTTTAGAAAACATTTTGAAATCAAAATAAACCGTTAGATTTGCATCACAAAATTAGCATTTTTTTACCAAAAACAAAAATTAAACAAACACGTCTTTTCTGCTGTCACTCGGATTTGAACTGGGGTTAGATGGATATTCGAAGCAGCCGATTTTTATCTGAGCTATTTCTGTTTTGACAGCGACGGCGAAATTTACCTTTATATTCTAGCTATATTTTTTCGTTGTCTGAAAACTCAGATAAAAAACGTTTCAATAAAAGAAATCTAGCTAGATCGATTTATCGTCTCCCAAACCACCTACATACTAAGTTTCACGGAAATCGCTGATGCCGTTTCCGACATCCTGACTATATCTATGTATACTAATATATAAAGCTGAAGAGTTTGTTTGTTTGTTTGGTTGAACGCTATGATCTCAAGAACTACAGATCCGATTTAAAAGTTTCTTTTAGTGTTAGATAGCTCATTTATCGAGGATGGCTATAGGCTACATATCATCACGTTAAAACCAACAGGAGTTGAGCACTAATTAAGAATGTCAAAAAAACGGGCTATTCTTTAAGCTTCCGCTGCGTGTTAATGTCAGTATTATATGCGTTGCCATGGTAACGCGATAACATTCTATCGGAAATATTTTCATGGTTTATTTTGTGTTCCTACTCAAAAAGTTTGTTCTACGTTAGTTTTGTTTTCAATTTTTAATTATACGTGGTACGTTTGTGTCGGAAACATTCGTAAAGTTTATTTTGTGCTGCTATTCAAAAACTTTAGTAGTAATAATATTTGTCCAATAAGACAGTCGAAGGAATTAACCCGTACTGCCAATTCTGAAGTTGTCAATATAGGTAGTTTTCTTCTATATCCAAGTATTTTGTGCTGATATTCTTAAAGGTTAGTAGTAATAATATTCGTCCATCACAATACAGGCGAAGGAATTAATCCATACTACCAATTCTGAAATTGTCAGTATAGGTAGTTCTTATGTATTCTCTATACATAAGCGCCAAATCTTCTATATAATATTTCGTAAATTTTTATCTTCTTAATTTCAAGCTTACAGAATACATGCTCCATGGCATTAGTTTTCATTTATTTCACTCATGCATAATAAACAAACCATATTACATAAAACGCCGCCAATTTAACACAATATAGAGTAAATTAATACAAAATTATGAATAAAATATAAAATCCCTACATAACACTGACTGAAATCCCGTCAAAAACTCCTCAAAAAGTTTATTCTACGTTAGTTTTTTTTCCAATTTTTGGTTTGTGATATATTGCGTATTACGTATTATAAGAGTAAAGCGTGTGTATATAATATTCAAATAAATACTTTTTGATGAATACATATATCTGCGGTGCTACAAATATCAACATTTTTTTTTATTCTGTCGATATATCTGTTTGTTTATTTGTTCCGGGTAATCTCCGAAACAGCTGGACCTATTTGAACGGTTTTGTTTTCTTAGAAATGATTGCGCTATTAATCTAGCAAGGTCTTAACAGCTTCAACGGACTACAAGTAATATTTGAACGGAAATTTTACGAGCAAATAACCAACTAATTAGCTGTTTTAGCGAGCGAAGCTAGCGAGTTCAGCAGACGATACCTGATATTATATCTATACAATAAAAGATTGAACACATATTGTTCGATAATGTATAGCTTAATATTTTCATTACTTTCTTATATTGTGTAAGTGAGCAATGAGGCTGATACATAGATAGTAGTTTAAAGTTCCAGCTATGTATGTGGCTTATGATAAATCTCATCTCATTCGATACACTATTAGTATTCACATATATAATGTACATATTACCTGTTAGTGTAGATGATGTGCGTGTCATACTTACAAATATTTTTGAAAGAGTATTATTGTTATTTACACATCTAATAACAATTTTACATTTATTTAATACATTCAAAAAACGCGTGCGGAGCCGCGGGTAGCAGCTAGACAGGAGTTGAGCACTAATGAAAAATGTCTCAAAATCGGGCTATTTTAAAGCTTCCGCTGCGTGTTAATGTCAGTATTATATGCGTTGCCATGGTAACGCGATAACATTCTATCGTAAATATTTTCATGGTTTATTTTGTGTTCCTACTCAAAAAGTTTGTTCTACGTTAGTTTTGTTTTCAATTTTTAATTATACGTGGTGGTACGTTTATATCGCAAGCATTCCCAAAGTTTATTTTGTGTTGTTATTTAAATAGTTTAGTAGTAATAATATTCGTCCAATAAGACTGGCGAAGGAATTGATCCATACCGCCAATTATTAATATAGGTAATTATTATGTATTCTTTAGCCAGTTTTCTTTTATGTCCAAGTTAATGAAAAGGTATAAGCGCTAAATCCTCTATATAATATTTCGTAAATTTTTATCTTCTTAATATTCAAAACCAATTCATTTCACTTACGCACAAGAAACAAACATTAAATTACATAAACCGCTGCCAATTTAACATAATATATAGTCAAGTAACACAAAATTATGAATAAAATATAAAATCCACTGCATGACAGAATGAAATTCCGCCAAAAACTCCTCAAAAAGTTTATTGTACGTTAGTTTTGTTTCCAATTTTTGATTTGTGATATATTACGTATTATAAAAATAAAGTGTGTGTATGTAATATTAAAATAAATACTTTTAGGTTAATAGTTAACAATATATCTGTGGTGCAAAAAATATCAACATTTTTTTTATTCTGTCGATATGTCTGTTTGTTTATTTGTTCCGGGTAATCTCCGAAATGGATGGACCTATTTGAACATTTTTTTCTTCTTAGATAATATTTGAACGGGAATTTTACGGACAAATAACTAACTAATTAGCCGTTTTATTTTAAGCTAGCGGGTTCAGCAGACGTTGCCCGCCCTGACAATAAGACAAAGTATACCTAACCCTTGCTCAAAAATCATTTTATATATTAGTGAAAACGCCATGATGATGCGTTATGTAGTTTTGATCTTTTTTTTTTTTCTCCAACTGACTACGCTATTGACCTAGCAAGGTCTTAAAAGCTTCACCGGACTACTAAGGTGAACGCTTAAGGTACTCAGCCGATTTTAGATCTTATCACAAACAGACATATAGAGAGACGTGGCAGAGGACTTTGTTTTACACTATGTAGTGATGAATTGTTACCCGTGCATCCATCTGTGTGGAATTGATTCAAAATATATTGTTCACTGTAATAAGCATGCGCGTGAGACGTGCGCTGTACTCGACTCTAAGAATAAATATAATTGAAGGTCAAATGTTTATATGTGATTTAAATTATAGCAACGCATATCAAATAACCTAATTATATCGGCAATGGAAATGGAAATGGGCATATTATATCTAAATAATAAAAGATTTTAAACATGTTCGATAATGTATCGATTAATATTTTTAATACTTTCTAATATAGTGTAACTGAGCATTGAGGATGGTATATAGTAGTTTAAAGTTTCAGGTATGTAGCTGATGATAAATCCCATCCTATTCGACACACTGTTAGTATTCACATATATATAAACTACATGTTACCTGTTACAGTATATGATGTGCGTGTCGTACTTACAAATATTTTTGAGAGAGTATTTCTGTAATTTACACATCTAATCATAATTTTACATTTATTTAATATATTTAAAAAACGTGCGCGAAGCCGCAGGTAACAGCTAGTAACAATATAAAATTATACAAGAATTGCTCAGTTAAAAGTATTAGATTAGTTAAGTAACATAATAGAATATATTTATTAAATGTCTAGGAAATAGAGCTTTGCGTAGTATTTGGCAGAAAAAACAAATTTTTTAGATAACTTAGAAAGTCAAACGTTATTAAAATACAGAATTTAATTTAGATCATTAGTGTAATTTCTGAGAATCTTATTACATGTTTATACTATTGTTATTGTAAAGAGAAATGGTTGGATTTTTTGTTTACAATGGATAAATTGAAAAAGTACTTTATCAAAATTAAAAAAAAAAAATAGTAGAAAGCTACATTAACAGTATCCTCATGGGTTGTCGAAAACATAATACATTAATTCTATGGCATAAGTAGATATTAGAGGAAAATTGTCTTTATTATATATAGCTTAAGAGCGCGGCTTCGTTCGCATTTAAAAAATTGTTCTATCCCTCGGATCTTTGTAAATGAAAGTAAGCGTATTTCCTTTTCTGTACCCTTGACTAAGCATATGTGAATTAGCATTATGATCTGTTGAGTAGCTATGGCATGAAAGCAAATCAAACACTCTTTATTTACAGAATCTAGAGAAAGTTCTAGAACTGTTCTGTGTGCTGCTGGCGCAAGTGGTGAACAGTGGTGGCGGTGCAGAAGGACTTAGGCAGAGATTGTCGGTTTTAGCCGAACACGTCTCAAGGAGATTGCGTTCATCTGATGCGACGACGCTACCCGCTGCTCTAGTCGAAGCGTATAACAAATTGTGCAAGCTGATGACTTTCTTTGATCTATTCCATAGTGAAAATTATGAAGCCGCACTCGAGGTACTCCCCAATTCTCTAATTTGCTCAAATTATATGTACTATATTACTACTAGCGGGCCTGTCGGATGTTGTCCTCCCTTGATCATAATAGAAAATCTGAAATTTAACCACAGCCACATCTACATTACACATTTTACATCACAACTTACACTTCAATTTTATTTAATTGTATAGATGATCTGAGTAAAGTTTCTTTTGTTTTAGTACGACCATGTAATTAAATAAAATCACTTGTTTACCATTTTTTTTATATCGATATATTTTAGGCTAAAATTTTCACATTTCCGTACGATTTTTAAAACATTTTCTTTTCTAAAAATATTTTCTTAACAATTATAAAAGTAACAAAAATGGTACAAGACAAGTAGGCGAAGCCAATCTGAAATTATAAGCTCACATACATTCGGCAACTGATGTTTATTGGTCAACTAGCTGAGCCGTGCGATTTCGTCTGCATCTAGGTTATTACCGGTTTCAAACGCAAAAAAAAGAAAAAAAAAACTTTAAACCCGATTGCAGTGATACCTACCGTTTCCGACTGTGAATCCAAACTATCTAGGGACTCACTTAAACATATGCCCAGATGGTATGTGAAAAATCTTATTTAAAGTTAGCTTAGATCCTGTTACATATTAGCGGATTTCGTCTGCATCTAGGTTATTATCGGTTTCCAAAACAAACAAGAAAATACTTTAAACCCGATTGCAGTGATACCTACCGTTTCCAATTGTAAATCCAAACTATCCAGGGACTCACTCAAACGTATACACGGATGGTATGTGAGAAATCTTTTTTAAAGCAAGCTTAGAACTCGTTACATGTTAGTGACAGTTTCGTTTACACATATACTTCTAATTAAACTGATTGTTAATTTCGCATAAAAACGTCATGTCGCCGTAGCGGAATTATACCGTACTGTTGTTGTTCATTATACGGACGGACAAAAAGGCTAATGGCCGTTTCTTTTTGTTATTTTTTTAAAAACTGAGCTGAAATATAGTTTAAATCTTTAGCTAATCTGTCTGCTATATATAGCACAAACAAAATTTACCAAAATCCGCCAAGAGTTCCATCAACTATAATTTTTTTAATATTCATACGTTATCCTGGAGAAAGCTTAGCGTTTTATGGGACAAAAAGTATCGTAGAGGTAACTATAATATTAGTTATCACTGTGACAAGTTTTATCAAAATTGGTTCTGTACTTTACGTCTTTCACAGGGACAGACAGACTGACGAAAATTGTAAAAGTCTTATTTTTGGCTTCTACATTGATAATAACAAAGTTTATCTCGATTTTAATATTCAAAAAAATATGTAATATATAGATTTGGCCTTGTTAAAGTTTCATCAATTCATCAATGTTTAACATTTTTTTAGACATTACGACAGTGCGAGTTAGTCCCGCTGAACGCCGGAGAGTTAGAAGCTCGTGTGTCGGCGGCACGGAATTCTCGCGGTGAACTTCTGCGTAGCTTACCAGCAGTTTTACGAGCCGTTTGCACCATATTACTTGCCCAAAGACAACGGCTACGTAACTCGGCTCAGGCGATGCCAGTTACTCTTCAAAATAACAAGGTATATTTTACACTAGCCGATAGATACCCTTGACTTTGCGTTATCTGTTATCCTAATTATATATGTACAGAGAAAAGTAAGTAAAAATATAAAGAAAAAAATGTAACCATCGCGGGACACCTGGCAAAAGTAAGACATCGAAATTGTTTTGTATAAGTTATATGTATACAAGAACAGATTACGACAGGAATAACCCATAGCATAATGAAGAGATAAAAAATTATAAATTTGTTCCAAAAAAATAATGACAGCTTATTTATTTTATCACATAAATATTCATTTTATGAAATACAAAATAGAAAAAAAGAACAAACAATTTGAATCTTATGTTTATAAAGATAGGGTTACAAATGTTTTAGAGAATTTCGTTAATAGTGCAATGTACGTGTTTTGCGTCGCCACGCCAACAATCAGGCTTACCCTCCGCCTGATCACATCAAAAATACACTTTGTTAACAAAATTTCTTTGTGAACAATGTTATCCGTTTACTTATCCTCTCCTTTGCACCACTTATTTAACTTAATACATCGCAGAACGCATAATATTTATAAAGATCGTGATTTCTTAAAACTTCAATTAAATAATATTACATTAAGCTATTCTGATATCTTTTTTTTAGATAAGTACCAAGTTTATAAGAAATAGAACTAAAAAATATATCAAATAGTTAGAAGCATCAGCCTATATCATCGTATTTATATAGATTTGTATTCGCTTACACATGATTTATCATAATATGTTCAATCCATCATTCAAACATTTCTATGTCAATCATAATTTTTTTTACATATTTTAAAATCAATCTCTTGATGTTAAGTGACCGTGACATCCAAGTCTAGAGATAATAGGCACTTACTGAAACATTTACTATGTGTTTTTGGCACTCTTTGGACTGTGGAAAATTGACATAGTGTTTTGTGACAGATTTTCGATCTGATTCAAGCAATTAGTTAGTTGGAAATTAGAAAAAGCCGAGTCTCATGACTATGATGTTTCTTCACCAAAAGCTCAGGATTATTGGAGATAGTCAAACCTGTATCAGTTGGACGCCATATCTGGACATATTACCATTGAAAACTTATTGTTTCGAAAAGCACATAGCATACACTTCAATAATTCATATTATAATGGTTATTCAAGTTTTTTTTTCTCATGAATTTTTGTGGAATTAATTATAAGAGACGGGAGCTTATTGATATGAGAATCCAATGAACTCTATTTCATATTTCAGCAAGTGGAATGGTTGCGTGAACAAGCCGAAGTTTTGAATACATTTGCTGGAAACATTGCATATAGAATGCCCGGAGATACCTATAGTCAACTAGCGCAAATGCAAATACTTATGCATTGATGATTATGGGAATTAAGAATCATTAAAGAAAGTCATCTTAAAATTGTTCATTATATAAATAAAATATTTTAAACAGTTTTGTCATTTCACTTATCTAGATTCCATATGGCCTGTTTAACCTTATAATCTTATATATTCCTTTATTTACATACAATTCACAAAATGTAAGTAAGATAATATACATAAAAATGGTCTATTCATTTGGTTACTACTAAATCCTTCTACGTAGACACAGTGTGAGAAACAAAGTTGTGATATAACAAAATATAATAGGTATGGATACTAGTCTATAAGTATGGCTGCTAGACTAAGCAGCTTAACCTGCTTAAACCGGCTTTAAACTTGCATCCTAATTTTTACACGAGCTACCTTTTTATTAGCTAAATTGTAACTAAATAAATATTCTGTAAAAGTCATTCTTTTTTTTTCGAACAGACTACGCTCTTGGCCTAATGTGGCCTTAACAGCTTCATCGGACTGTAGTAAAAGTCCTGTTTTTAACCTTTTCTTTAGAAAGCTTTACTTAAAATTGTCAGTCATCATCAGTGTGACGCATAAATGGTACGTGTATGTGTCGCATTAACGAATTAATTCGAATTCGTGAAATTCGCATGTAAAATGACAGCATTCTTGACCTACATAGTTCTAATTTCGGCCGAGCACCATTCGCACTTGCCCCCAATCCCAGTGGAGCTATAGAGCTCTAGACCAACAGTGTTGTCATTTTGATAAAAGAAACGTCTTACATATTTATTTATACTATTACTTGCTCAATCTCGGGTCTTCTTATGCTTAACGAAAGCAACCTTTACTTGTTCTCTTTAGTGTCATCCTTTTGGCTACACTGGATTTAGAAGCGAGAAGCCTGAACGTGGTTCTACAGATGGCATAGAGAGGCGCTGGACGGTCTATGATCTGTGCTTTGCGAAACCACAGTAGGAGAACAGGAGCTTCACTAAATCCATATAATGGTAGATTGACATAATATCTAAAACATACCAATTTTGGCATGGAGACCGTAGAACTTTATTACCTGCTAGTATGTATGTACAGGCGGCACGACTAATACCTTCTGGGGGAGTCCGTAGCTATCACCGCTTCCGGTGCTGGCAGGTATACATACGGTCTAAATAATTATGGTAATAATTGCTAATAAAATATGTCAAGAAAATGATATTACCTTCTGACTGACGCAATTGCTTTCGGGACTTTGTCTGTATTGTATAGGTTGATGCCAGCATGATGCCATTATTGTGGGTGCAAACTTGAACATAAATAGATTTCTCGCGAATGGTGGTGGAATAATTTTTCAGTTCTTTTAAATGCGGAAGGGTTGATTATCAGTGATGGTGTGGTGGTGGTAATGGCTTCACCGGTGGAATAATATTTCGATGTCCGCAGGTTCGAACCCGGGAATGTGGCAACGAATTTTTCTGAGTTTCCGTACATTTACTAATTTAAATTGGTAACATTATCAGCTGGCGGTGGAGGAAAACATCGCGAGGAAACTTGAACCTTACAAATGGTCTTGTAGCATTACTGTATGTGGGAAAAATATAGAACTGTGGATTTCCCAGAGTTTGAAATCGCCAATACCTTGTGGGCTAACTTGGTGATTACGCCCATACCTTCCTTCAGGAAAAGGTCTATAACCCTGTAGTGGATGTTTTACTGGTTGATTATGATGTCGTGTCGAGGACTTCATTCATTTCAAATTATGCAATGAGCCAGGTCTTTTTGTAAAGGAAAACGTTGTGATGGAATCACAGCATGGTGTTCAGGATAACAATGGTTCTCAACTTTGTAATTCCTTGCTCAGCAATTTTTTTTAATAAGTTTATCATATTATCATCTTTGCTGTCTTATAATAACTATATTAAATCTTCATTCCTTTCGTTCAGATTTTCGTAATGGAAGAAAGCGTTTAAAATTCTAATTACAGATTCATTATATAAATGTTGTAATTCATACGTTTGTATATTATAAATTTCCTTTGGTGTAAATAAAATGGGTAAGGTGTTTATATCAGGTCGATGTTCTCTTTGTTCTATGCATGGATGTATTTCTTACATAAAACATAATCCTTAAGTATTATTATTATAAAAAGCTTAAAAGTCATAATATTATTTCGTGTACATAGTTTACGTACATGATTTAGTTGTTTGTCGTGGCAGTTTGTTCTATTAACCGATGAATATTTTAAACTTTTTTACGAAATGTCAAAATCAATTTGACATTTGCAATCATTATCATATGATTTTCCAAATAAACATTTTATTATTATTATAGGTTAAATCTCATATAAAAAATGCAGGACTCTGTAATAGCAATGGATATCGAAACTAATAATGAGTACGAAGAAAATAATAGCCTTGAAAAAAATCTCATGGCTGTTTTGTTTCCTGGTATAGTTAAAAATAATGAAAAAGCTATACATTGTTTAGGCGGCATAAGAAACATTTCGCAGGTTAGTTTAAAAATTGGTAACGAGATTATTGATTTGTTTTTTTTTTTATCCATTTATCAAATTTGTTTCTTTTGAAAACAAACGCAAGTGAAGAGAAAGTTTAAAAAATAATTCTATCGTCAAAATGGTCAAAAATGGGTTACAAAAATTCACACTATTCAATTGTTTTGTGTTTCATCTAGTCTACGAGGTGTTACAAGAGATCTTCAAAGATTCCGAAGGAAAAAATGTATGTTTATTTCTAGGGTATATCTCACTATAATTGAATTTTTATAAAATAATTGTAAATATAGAAATGACATCTCTAACAAAATATTACAGCAAACTGAACAACATGTCATCAAAAAGCATGCTATACTATTTTTTTTTAAATGGTATACTATTTTCTTATAATTTCTATTGATAATTGTGATTTAGACATTAACTTTACTTTGTGGAAATAAGAGCTGGAAATTGTTTTTAGTAAATCTTAAAATTAGTTGAACCTTTTTTCGTCTACCTATCGTGTTTAGCTGAGTAACTGTATAAATGTGTTAAAATGAGTATTTCTTGGGAGAGAGTATGCTGATTTTACTGAGTTTTGTTAAGTTATAAATAAAATATTTGTGCACTGTTGAGGCACAATGCTTAGTTACTAAGTTAAAGAAATCATATATATCATCAGTAAAAGGCATGTATAAAATTAACATATTTCCACCGGATATGGAAACATATAAACTTTGTGTTTATATTTTATGAATTTAGGATGAGTAGAAAACTTTATATCTATTTCAATATCTTAAGTAATATATTTATTGTATTTTCACTATGCCAGGTTTATTCACAAGAGAATAAAAAACGTTTAGGCCTATCCTATCAGCCAGATAATCCTTTTATTAAAAAAATTTATGGGGATGCAATAAAGACGGCTGGTGTTCTTCTCAAGGTTAAAATTAAGAAGATAAGAACTAACAATGAACTAAAACGAGAGGTCATTTCAACAACTGTTGTGGGATGTGTCAAGAGAATACATAAATTTGAATGTAAGAATGGAAAATTATGGAAATTATTTTTCTATTGACTTAAGATATTATATAGATAGTGAAAAGGCTAATTGACTAAAAAGCCATTGACAGTCATTGCATGTTATGTTACTTAAACTTAATTGATATGTATTTGATTTTGTAGTTTACATAAGATAGGTGTACAATCTAAATTCCTAATTTACTATAAACTATTATTACCAGTACACACTTGAACAATTTTAATCAGCTGAGTGCCTTAAGAGCTCGCCTTAGTAGTCCGGCGAAGCTGTTAAGACCTTGCTAGGTCAATAGCGTAGTCAGTTCGAGAAAAAAAAAACACTTGAACAATGTTGTTCAAAGTCAGTCACGTTTTTTGATTCCCTAAATATTACATACTAATGGGAAATATTTTCTAAACTATTTTACATAAAAGTGTAGTTGATATAATATTATATATATCCCCTTAAAAAACTCCTTTGTATTTGATGCCCTTAAAGGGAAATTCAAAAATATCGAAAAATGCCATAAGTTGGTTTTTGTTCCGGTTTTTTTTTTTAAGTATCTATCTAAGATGAACATATTTGCACTTTTTGAGATCCAAAAATTTATAGACTTTCGACAATGAGCCTGCCCCCAAAAAGGAAGGAACATAAATAGGCCTGATTATAATGTTTTGCTTCAATTACAGTGACAATGTTGGAGGTATCAGATTTTTGCAACTCTATTATAAGTAATGTGACTTTTATATTGCATCTTTTTTTTACCTAGTATGACAACGTGACGGTAGAGTGCATGGTGGTAGGTACAGTGCATCCCCAAAAAAAATGGCAACTATGGAGAAATTTATAATCTATTGTCATTGTTCTGTACTGCCTGATTCCAAAATGTGACTAACTAATGAGGGTTGCTATCTCGAGTTTGTCACCATGTGTGTAGTGTTTGTTGAAATCAAGTCCGGTACAAATCACCTCTTAGTGCCTAAGAGTGCTATTATGTTGGGTGTTACATCTGATATATAGTGCTCACAGACTGGTCAGATACAATTGCCATACCTACTACATACTTTAATAAGAAATTAAATATTTAGGCAGGGGAATAAATAAGTGAATACTGAAATACATGAATTCATATTTGCAATATTGTATAAGATTGTATGTAATTGATTTTTAGTGTTACATCTATAAAATTGTTCTACAGCAATGTGCGACTTCCAGTATTTACCAATACATAAGGAGGAATCTAAGGAAGGACCTGAATGTATTTTAGAGCAAATATTACCATCTGGTATAGATGACTTCAGTTTTATTTCGTAAGTAATTTTGTACTCATTAATTCACATAATAAATGATATTCAGATAGCAATGTTAGTCTTAATTTAAAAAAAAATTGTTCAGTTTACAGAATAAGAATTACTATGTGTAAATAAGCATTTTTATGTGTAATTTTGTTTTAGTAATCCTGCACCATTGTTTATTGTGCCATATAATTTTACAAGATTTGATAAGGCAATAAACTATGGGTATACAGACAAGAGGTATTTTTGTGATAAATTAGACACATCAAGTCCAAAGGACCCAAAAGAAGATGATGTCCACAGCAAGAGGAGGTCGGACCGTGGTGCACCACCTGTTCGAGTTCCATTCACTTTAGTGAATGATTTACCGAGTGAACCACATGAGTATTATATTAAGCAGAAAAATGAAAGGTTTACCGTATACCCGAAATTAAAGGAGGAATATGAAAATGTTGAAAAGGTTAATTTCCGTTTATGGTTACTAGACAGGAAATAATATGGTAACCATCCGCAATACTAAAATCAAATTGGATGAAATGTCTATAAGTTTAAAAGCCCAACTTGTACAAAGTAAAACAATGGTAGAGACATATCAATCTATTCATAAAATACAGTATTACATAGTTGGTTTTGGTATTTCTGTTAGTTTTCATAATGTTTTAAAATATGGCTTTAGAGTAACATTTTATTGATGTGTGACATCTATAGGCGAGGGAAAACCTAATTGTTGGCGTGGTGAGTGTGTGAGACGTGGCGACGCGATGCCGTACTGAGCTTGCTTACCTACAGTATAATCAGTGTTGTTTACTAAGTTACAAATGTTTTATATCATAGGAGCCAAACCAACAGGTGGGCCCTTAGACACTTGCAACATCAGGAAAGTTACAAGTGCGCTGCTAGCCTGTGTTTAAGGGTGAGGGGAGGGGGAAGGACAGTGGGCCTCCGGCGCTCTCACTGACCGAACGAAACGCAACAATGCAAGCACTGTTATTTTAATTAGGTTTCTATCAGAGGGTGTTAGTATCCCGGCCTAGTCGACCTATTCATAGTGAAATCATTAATAGCCTCACTGTGGCTCTACCACCTACAGATCTCTTAGATTTGTTACATTTTTCTAGTATTCGTATTATTATGTTAGTTTTATAGTCCGGTGAAGCTGTGAAGGCCTAGTAAGGCCAATAGCGTAGTCAGTTTGAGAAAAAAAAGTTAGTTTTTATTAAAATTTTATTTATTGTTGGAACATGTCCTTGATGTTTCTAAATGTCATATTTATATTCAATCACAATAGTGTTACTAGTAATACTTTTACGAATGTATTGCAATGTTGACGAACCATACAAAAAAAAAAAATGGGAATTCACATATGTTAACAAATTTCACTTGGTGACAGTGAAGGAAAACAACTTGAAAAGTGTTCGCCTATTAGCATTCTATAAGTGATAATTATCGAATTAGATTTTTCAAATTGCTAATATCTATGTCATTTACTGCTGTAGAGCTTATACCCGTGCTTACTCTTGGGAAGAGGCCTTTGGTCCAATAGTGGAACATTTCAGACTGGTAAAATTAAATAAAGTAATGTAGTGAATTATAATAACTAGTAGTCTATAATATTTCATGGTATTCCCTGTTTGCTACAATTAGGGGATAAATATTTTAAATAAAATTAGGGGATGAATTTTAAAAAAATCTGTTTTATTTTTCACTTACAGTCTATATAAGAACACTTGTGTATAATTTAAGCTTTGGGTTGTCAAGTAAATAGGCTTTAATAATTTTACCAAGCAGATGATAAGGGTGTAATAAATTCTCAATATCCCTTCAACATAATGAAATTTGTAGATTAAAAAGTTTTGTAACTGTGATATTATTTTTTACACAGCTTTTTGAAGAAAGACCTATTTGGTCATTGAATTTAATAAAGTACCATACAAAGTTAAGACTACCTTCATTGAAAATAATCATCCCATGCCTGGCGTTCTATATGAAGGATGGACCGTGGAGGACAATGTGGGTCAGGTATGGTTACGATCCCAGAAAGGAGCCTAGTTCACGGGTGTATCAAACTTTGGACTTCCGAATGAGATATCAAGGTGAGACATGATCTTTGTTCATTTACAATTTTCTGATTAAAAAAAAATATTTGATATTTTTCTTTAATGTTCTTATATGTATAATTAAATAAGTTAGTGTAAGGGGTTAAATAGCTTATGAGATCTTACATGACAGAAACATTAAACTTAGAATTTGCAAACGAATACTATGGGTTTTTGATTAAAATTAGAGATAACTGAAAAAATGACCCAATATTATGTTAAATAAATGTATGTATCATTTTATTATAATTTTTCAACTAATTGATTCTATTAGGAATACTTAGTTACAGCGCCTGTAATGTAGGAATAGCAATTATAATTGATGACAGTCGGTTTTTTTATATCATAGGAGGCAAACGAACAGATGGGTCACCTGATGTTAAGTGATCACCACCGTCCATAGACACTTCCAACACCAGGGGAATCGCAAGTGCGTTGCCAGTCTGTGTTGGGGGGAAGGGGAGGGTAGGTGGATCTCCGGCGCTCTCACTGACCGAACGAAACGCAACTTACTTTACTTTACTTACTTACTTACTTCACGTCGGTTTTCTGTGAGAGGGTGGTACTACCCCGGTCGAGCGGACCCATTCATGCTAAAACCAGTAATAGCTTCAGCTTGGCTCTACCACCTACTGACTCTTTCGGTCGAAAGAGTCGGTCTTTAATATGTGGATTTTAAGGTGTTCAACTGAATATATCACGAGTGAAATACCAGCTTTATTTTCTTTAAACCAAACATGTCCATCTTGGTATTTACAACTAGTTATAAATAAGAGTATAGTTCAAGGTATAGGAAATATATGTTATAATCTATATTATATTATAATATATACAATATACTGCATATATAAAACGAATGTACACTTGTCATATAATCGATATTCGCTTTTCAAATTTATATTAAGAATTGTTTTTTTAAATATATTATTACACGAGGTGACGCCTACTCCATATTAAAGTCTTATAATGATGACGAGTATAATATATTTTATTCGTAGGCGTAGCGTTATGGGGCGATCGATTCCCGCTCGTCTCAAAAAAATCTAAAAGTAAATAATAAATATGTCTAGTACACTAGGAATTCTAACTATTTTTATATTTGTCACATTTGTACGTATTAGGGATCGATTGAAAGTTTTATTATTTAATCTGTGGCGGAAGCGGGGTTTCCCCTTTATTTAAATGAGTATTTTTTTTTTAAGTTTTAGATTTTAGATTTTTAGATATCTCAAGTTTCTTGCGATCAACTCAATGAATTAACAAGATGGTGGCCGTCTTGTTAGAACTTTCTAGGGAGTTTTCGTGGCAAGTCAGAATTCTTGCCCTGTGTTATTATTTCCCATCCATTTTACGTGAGCAAAATAACCAAAGTATATTGCGTAAAACACCACTAATATTACAAAATATAAAGGTAAATAGCACTAGATTATGGTTAAAATATAAAAACATGACATTCCAAGATCTCGCTAAAACTCCTAAATTCGTGTAATTCCTCAGTACTAGCTAGTTGTTTTACAGTAATTCCCTATGATATATTTTGTTCTCGTACTGTTCAGAGTGACTATTAGAATTAGAATCAAGTGAAAATGCTTTTTCATATAAGATCTTTAGAACCTCTTGGATAAACCGTAAGTGTTTAAAGTGTGATAACCTTTAATCGTCTGAATAGTTCATGGTCACATTTAACATATAAAATAATAATATAAAAACAAATACTAATAAACAACAATAAGGAACTAAGTTAAAGTTTGTTCTATGGCTCTCAAAAGTAAGGGTTCAAATTTAAATAAACCTAGGGTTGCATAACACACACAAAACCTGCGAATGGCGTCCAGGAGTTTATAACCCTCGATAACAAAACGGACAATAAACCCTTTGTATATTGAAACTACGAAAAATTATCCTTTTTAGCTGGTTTTCACTTTCACTTCACATTTACTATACCTGACATTGACACTGCTTTAACATAGACGGGAAGAGGATTGACTGTAGTTGTTGTATTGTCTAGATAATTAGGTCAAATATTAAGCACCTCTGTTTTAATTGATTTAGAACGAGTATCAACATGAGTACCGTGAAAAAATATTGCTAACGTTGTAACCTAGTATAATGTAAAGTGGCGTAAATTTGGTCCAGACCCTGGTCATTTTAAAATTACGATATGTCACTGTTTGTTTTATTCATGTGAATTAATCAGTGATATAAATTAACAGCGGGCGTCCGTTCAATGGTAATGACTAAGGACCAAATAGTCCATCATAAGAAAGCGGACCGCGTGAGGAACAATAAACGTCGGTACAGGGAGGAACCGCTCGGAGTTGACGACGTTGTGGTCGAGGGTGCTGTATATTTTCGTCCTGGAGTGGCACCAACACAGCGACAGATATTCTATCAGGTACCTTAACGATATCTTCTTCTATTTTATTCTTGGCAAGTAGTCTTCTAGCAGATTATTACTGCCATTGTCAAGTGAGTTACGATGTTACAAGTTTCTTAATACATTTTCCATGAATGAACAAGATGGTGGCCGTCTTGTTAGAACTTTCCAGGGAAGTTTTGTTGCAAGTCAGAATCCATGCTCCGTGGTATTACTTCCGATCCACTTAATTTGCGCACAATAACTAAACTATAAAAATACGACATTAATGTGATATAAAACATTACCCTTTCACTGATAAAGGTTATTTTGACTAAATATGGCTCATTTTTATATAAATTACACTTCGTTTTATATAAAATTTGTAAACACCATACGTTCGTAGATTTAATCATACAATAGATATGGGTACTATAATCAATTTGATTTATTTATTTTTTTATAGTTTCGAGATGTGAAACTTCCAGAAGTGGAAGAACTGCTGTCTGTGGAACCACCGCCTGGTTATTTATGTCACGAGAAGCGCGGTTGGCTGCCACCAAATGCTGCTGAAATATGCCGCGATCACATATTTCGTTGTGTTAAGGAAACATTACTGGCTAATCACAACGCTGAATTAAAATTTGAGGTTATTTTTTGTTTATGCCAACCTATCTAATAAATTATTACTGCCATTGACAAGTAGGTAATTATATTATAAGGGTCTTGTGATTATTTCAATGTTCTAACAATAGGTGGCTGCCTTGTTAGAACTTTTAACGAATTTTAGTGGTATCCCGAAATTCATGCTCCGTAGTATTTTTTCCCATTCATTTCGCTAGTGCACAATAAACTAACTATATATATTACATAAAACACTACCAATTTTAGACAGTACAGAGTCCAGCAACAAAAGATTAAAATAAAATATAAAATCTTCTACATTTGAGACTTCTGCCAAAAAAGCTTATATTATAATCTATAGATTTACTTTTTTTTAAATGGCTCGTAAAGATGATTTATGCCAGTGTCATTCGAGATACACCCTATAGATATTAATAAAGTTTTTTTACAATTTTGTTCCGTTAGATTTGGCTATTAAATAGATTTTTTATAACTCAGATTGAACTGGCAATCACTGAGATCAATATTTTTAAAATCCAATTAGTTATGTAATGGATTCATTGGGTTGATCACTACATGAAAAATAATTTTTCACTACGAAATTTAAATAAAATGACTATTTTAAATACTCGTGCTAAATGATTGTCTATTTTAACACATTCATTACACATCTATCGCAGTAATGGCTATATATCAAAAATAATTATACCCTGTTGCGTTATGGTACTATTATTGAAGTTGGTTGGTTGGAATGGTTCATTATTATGCTGTTGAGTAATTTGTTGTTTTCTTTGGTATTACTTGTTAGCAGAGTAACTTTCAGTATTAGTAAGGTAAAGTGCTGCTTCTTTAACATAATAATAACGGGCAACGGATAACCAACAGCAGAATAATGATCGCTACTAAAATAACGCTTTTTCCTACAGTGACATCTCATTATTAAGTTTTCATTTTGTATGTATGAAAAGTGATCGTTATATATATTATTCAAGCAGGGTAGCAGCGATGAAGACTCGCAGTCTGAGGAAGATACGATTGGTGCTAATGAAATCGACGATACTACTAGCATCGTTGAACTCATGGAATAACATTTTTAATAAAAACTCTCACGTTTGCTTGTGAAGTTTGTTTTATTTATTCATACTCCTTTTTTCGTTATTGCTTATCTATATCCATTAAAAATGATTATGTTTCCAAACAGACTACGCTATTGACCTAGCAAGGTCTTAACAGCTATTAACTACTAAGGCGAGTGCTTAAGGCACTCAGCCGTTTTTATTTGACAAGTAACTCAAGGGTGCACGGCGCAGCTCGGTTTGGGCTATTGCCGATTCATTTTTTGGCATTGATGCAATATTTTAAATGTGGATGTCAGTTTCTTATGTTTTCTGGTTTTATTTACTTAATTGATCGTAATGATCTTTACAGTATCCGCGGGCAAAAGCTAGTTTGAAATAAGTAAATAAATAAGATGATAATGAGTTTAATTGGAGGAATACAGCATTTATAAATAGATACTAAAAAGTGAATAAATAAAGACAGACAATTTAGTTCATCTATAACCTATATACAACACGTGATAGTTTATCCTTTGATTAACATTGCACTAGAATATTTTAGACACTGTTTTTCATGTGTTTTCACTCACACAAAAATAATATTGTCTATAGTTTTATTATAAGAACATTAACATATAAAAATTTAACCTCTGCCCGCGACATCGTCCGCGTGTAATAGTTACTTTGGGCTAACATCAACACAGCGGAAGCTCTCAAGAAGAAAAAAATAAACAAGTTTGAAACATTCTTCACTGGTGCGTCGCTTCTGTTGGTATTAGCATGATAATATATAGCATATAACCATCCTCGATAAATGAGCTATATAACACTGAAATCATTTTTCAAATCGAACCAATATCTAGTTCCTGAGATTTCCACCTACAACGTCACAAACTTTATCTCTTTATAATATTAGTATAGATAATAACTACAACGAATAATTTAATTAATGTAGCTAAAATATAACAACGTGCGAGTTTATCCTTCAATTCACATTCAATAATGAAATTTTTGTGATGTTTTTTTGTATTTATACGTGTTTGCATTTGGCTAAAAAGATTAGAATGTTTTGTCACGTTATATTTGTGACTAGTTTTATATTTTTATCAAATACTAACCTCTGCCCGCGACTTTGTCCGCGTAGTAATAGTTACTTTGGCCTAACACTAACACGCCGCGGAAGCTCTCAAGAGGAAGAAAATTCCCGATTTTGAAACAGTTTTCATTGGTGCTCCGCTTTTATTGGTCTTAGCGTGATGATATATATAGCCTATAACCTTTCTCGATAAATCAGCTATATAACACTGGACGAATTTTTCAAATCGGAGCAGTAGTTCCTGAGATTACCCCCTACAACGTCACAAACTCACAAACTTTACCTCTTTATAATATTAGTATAGATAAGTATACATAACGTATTTCATAGCTACATACGTTAGCTAATTGTTTTGGTTGTTCTCAATAATGAATTCATGAAACACCTATCACTAAATCATTTATTAATGTATTGAACAGTCTTTTATGCACATACAATCAAGTATGATACTGTTATCTACCAAATTAGGCCCCTCTCGGTGGCGGCTCAAGCCTAGTTCCGTTCCCTCGGCGTGGAGCCCTTGAGTACGCTGCTCACACGATACAGTGACACAAAACTTTACATCACTGCTACAACATCATACACATCACCTATACACACGTGCACACTTACACGCTGTTTTCAGAGAAATAAACGACAAAGAGACCCTTATTTTTTCCTATCCTATTCTATATACTTTTGAGCAATTTTTCCGACACAAAATAAATAGGGGTGTAAGGGGTGTCGAATAACATCTTAAGCCTTGAGACACCCAAACCAACCTCACTTGCACGTGGTGCACCCTGCTGATCAACGAACGAGGCAATGGCGATAGCGGGGTGGTATGGCGAAAAAGCCCGTCATAGCGTCGCGTTTCGGGATCAGCCTGTGCATATCCAGTACCGGGCGACCTTCGTCATTATGGGCGGCATGACAGCGGCGACCGGCGATGGATAATCTGTCTCTCGTTGGTTGCCGACGTTTTTGGATTGTACTATGCTTAACATCAGGCTTAGTGCAGTCACTTTGTCGTGCTTCTATAAAAAAAAAAATATAGGAGTTGTTGAGGCGCGCATGCTTGGTACACATACGTGTTTTAATAACTCATATAGTATATCTAGATAGCTTAGGTTAGCTCAGATAGGTCGCGATTTTTGTACAAAACAGGCGACAACCCAAGCCAAGGTGTGCCGTGCCCCTTGAGTTAGTCGCCCAAACATTCCAAATCGGCTGAGTGCCTTCAGCGCTCGCCTCGGTGAAGCTGTAAAGACCTTTCTAGGTTAACAGCGTTTTCATTTCGAAAAAAAAATGTTATAGTCAATGTAAAACACTTCTTTATGTTATGTTTTCAGAGCATCAACTAGATTCTTTATCGATCATATATTCCTCAATAAAAGAATAAGTTTTCTAGCTAAAAACATTATAAATATTCAAGGAATAATTTAGTTAATCACTGTTTCATTCTTTACCGCATTCACCCTTGGGAACTGTACAAAAATGGCGCCCCATTATCGAAATTGGAAAATGTATTAAATTCTGATATACGTTTATAAATCAATGAAAGTTATGATGGGCAAACAGAAAATCTGCATTGAAAAATTATATTTGAAATTTTCTGAAAAATGTACTATAACGAAACTTGACGTTTTTTTCCTCACTCTCCGAATTTTTCCTAGTCCTAAGTGCCCTTAGATGAAATACAGAGTTGTTTCCATTATTTTCATTATCTGATCTTGATGATCTTCTCGGTTTAAATAGTACAAAATAAGTGTACGGAAAGCAATAATTACTAATTAATAGTTGTTTATTAATCTGTAATGTCCTTGCAAAGCCGTCAGTGTTCTAAATAGATGATTATATCTAATTATTAATCATTATCAAAGTTCACATGAGTACCTAAACATTTTAATCGGCTAAGTTCCGGCATAGTAACTTTTATCTCTCTAGCTAGCCTCTTATCACGACTTAAGTACATGTGGAGGTGATCGGAGCTATGCAATCCTATTTATATGTATTTAATTAATGATGTTTTGTTAAATCTGTTCACGGAATTTATATTATGTTATATAATTTATGTACATACGTTTGCGAAGTAATAAAGTACTTGCTTAAGAAATCTAAACGTTTTTTATTAACGATTTAGTAAGAAGTACGTTTATTTTAATTCGAATAATGCCGGTTCTACATATATCTAATACTCATACATTATACGTAGCTATTGCTTTTCAAAATTGATTTGATCAAAAAAGTCATAACAATAACTTTTATTAATTCAATGATAAATGAGTTATAAAAACAAACTTTGATCTTGAGAGAAGCGGTTCGTTTAAAGGAGATATTACTGACTTTCAAATTTCAGAATAACTGTCTGAAAACAAAAAAAAAATAGAATCTCATTTCAAAAACAATAAAAAGAAATTTGAGGACAAAAACTGCGTTGTCGCGAACGGGCAAAGGTCTGTGATGTGTGGCGCATTCGTCACCCGAACAAAGAAATTTTTGGTTTGCGTGATGTTTGTATTACGAACAATAGCCGTTTCTTTGTGTAGTATCCTATATCTATAGTACATACGTGTGGTTTATGTCGACATCTGAATACCTAAACTATATTATTAGATAAACTGCAGTTGTTATAGTTTGTACTTTGTTATTCCAAGTTCTGTGGTAAAGTCCTTTATAAGGTTTACGCATGGAGTTATATACTCTTATATGATTTCATTTCTTAGGAATATTTTTGCCACTTTACTGCGGTTTTATTTTATTTTAAGTACTGAGGTTTCATACGCCACAATACACTCAGTTCAAATAAGCATTAGGTACAATTATAGTATGCAATTTATTTTCGTTAACTCATAATACATTTATGCATAATAAAGCGTTTGTTGACAAATGGAAAATTTTTCTTTGGTAATCCGTGTGGCGTAGTAATTGTGACCTGTATTATTGAGTTGACATATTGGGGGTTCGATTCTTGTTGAAAACTTTTTTATGATGTGCATAGATTTTAGTACTGTATTAAAATGGTAAGTATCTGTATTTGTATGTTGCTAATGTAATGAACCACCACCAACTCCACCCTCCCACAGACAACCGACGTAAAGTAACAGTGCTTGCATTGTTACGTTTCGTTCGTTTAGTGAGAGCCACGGAGACCCAACTCCCTTTCCCTTTCTTTTCCCTTCCCTCCTCTCCCCAATACAAGCTGGCAATACTTGCGACTCCCCTGGTTTTGCAAGTGTCTATGGACGGTGGTGATCACTTAACATCAGGTGACCCATCTGTTCGTATGCCTCCTATGATATAAAAAAACGAAATATGTTTCTAATATAATAAACAATGCAGACATAGTCACACATATCAGCTAGTTAGTAACATAATTATGGATTATTACTGTGTATGTACAGAATGGTATAAAGACTTAGACAGTTAACAAATATAGTCTTGAACATTGCCCTTGTTTACTGATATTATTGTAATTATATATGCATGCAATATAAAGGAGGCGCTGTATATAATTAGCAGCTTTTTGTGATTTGTTTGAAGGTAAGGATTTTAATGATGTCATTTGTCTGATACAAAAAGATGCTTTTTTAAATAATACGAGACAATTAATACGTATGTAATCTATCTTATTTTTTTATATCACGGGAGGTAAACGGACAGGTGGATCACATTGATGTTAAGTGATCACCACCGTTTATAGACGACACCGGCAACATTAAAGGAGTCGCAAGTGCGTTGTAAGCCTGTGTTGGCGGGGGAAAGGGGAAGAGAGCGGAGGAATGGAGAGAGTCAGATGGCCCTTTGGCGTTCTCACTGACCGAACGAAACGCAACAATGCAAGCGCTGTTGCTTCACATCGATGTTTCTGTCGGTCGGGTGGTACAACCCTGGGCGAGCCGGCCCATTCAGGCTGAATCTAGTTACAAAAACAAACAGTATACATATCTCATATGAAGTTGCTCCTACACTCTATATTAGCTTTATGTTATCGATTTCAAAACAACCACAGTCTTAAAGTCAATAATAATAAGGCCAATAATAATCATAAATAGACTGTGCTCAATTACACGCATCCAACCATTATGACCCGACCCCTTATAGTTTTCCGGAAAAGCAATAATGTAGCAGAAGTGGAATATCGGCTTCAAAATCAGCCAGTTTTATTAAGTATCACCTATTATATAAACTAAAATATGCGTTTTTAGACTTAGTCGTAGGAAGCCTTTAGTGTATGTATACAAAGGCAGCCTTGTCCCTGCTTCGCAAAGCTAAGTTATGGATGATATATCATAGGAATTTGCTACTCTAAAGGCATTTAACCGTTTCTGATATTAATGTATTCTGGAATAAGTTATTCAATACTGCAGAAAGTGATGAACAATCCTTTTCTTTATAGGTTGACGTCTTTGTTCACATTTATCGGTTTAAGCCTTGCTAATTAAACCGGTTAGTTTGACCTTGTATGTTGATTACATTTTTTTTGAACGACAGCAGAAAATTAGCATTTTCTGATATCTACATATTGAGAAGTTAATTGGTTCAGAAATAGTAAAGGTTTTTTAGTTTTATTTATTCGATTTTGTAAGTACACAAATGTTAATACTAATTACTATATAAGATAATATATATAATTATTAAATAAGATATAATATTAATATTGAAAATTATTGGATTGAAAACAATTAGTATTTCAAAAATTGTAACAATGAAATACAACAATATACGGGGCACTATAATATTTATTGTACAAAATAAATAATCATTTTTTTACTAGACAGTTGCGGATAAACACCGACATTTGAATTTAGAATAAGTAAAACAAATAATCGTAATGTTATTTTCTATTAGAGAAGAATGATATATACCTTGCTTCATATATTTTCTTTCGCGAGGCTCTATGTTAAACGTTAGTATTGTAATCAGAGAGAAGAAAGCGTGATGCAGTGGCAGTTAGGCCTTACTATTAAGCTGAGAGATTGTAGGTTTTATCCTCCGAAATAACTCATTTTTGTGTGATGAGCATAGTTGTAAATTTTCCGTGGATATTGCTATATAGGTATATATATACATACAGATATGGTATATATATTTTGTATCTAAATGTCTATATCTATTTTACCCATGAGTGTAATTCTGTACAGTGTCTTTCTTGGTCTCGTATCGTCTTTTTTTATTTGATGCTTTGGAGTTAAATTACTTGTAAATGACTGCAATTTAAATTCAAACTTTGTTGGGATATAGCAAAATACAATTAATAGATTTTGCAGCTCCAGTTGGTGCAATGTTACAAATAATACATATTTATTGTTTCATCCCCTCAGCAACTTCATCGCAACGATAAACGCCGAGGACACAATGTATATACCGCGTTATCGTGCCTATATAAAAGCGATAGAGTTGCGCGCGCGCACACTCGTTTGCTCATTTACCCGCTGAACGATTGATTTCCCGCCCTTTGTGTTTTCCATCGGCGCGAGAGCCGTTCTACCACGCGAGTGAGGTTAGTGCATATTTACGATTATTATTTTCACATTAGTGACCAAATGTACAAACGAAATAAGAAGAAGTTTGTGGAATTCGTGTTGTGTATAAAATGGGTATACGATACGTGTTTTGTTTTTATCATATGTGTATACATAAATTTAGTTTGTGTCTATTTATATATATCGACTAATACGCGAACATATCAATCCGGTTTTTTATTGATTTAATAAAGTTATGCGGAAGTTATTTTGCTTGGAAATATTTGTAATTTGTTAAAACTGTGCTTCGCATGACATTTTAACAATATAATTTTCATTTAAGCAGCGAACAGTTTACCGTAATTGTTAAGGGAACAATTTGGTATTAATTGAACTAGAAACAATCTGTGTTAAACAACCGACTATAGCAATTATCTATATATTTTGGGAAAAATTGTTTATAAAAAAACATTATTTTTTATAATGATATTATAATTTTACTTAAATAAAAGTAAGATTTATTGTTATATATTTGAATTAAGTTGTATAAACAATTTAAAAAGGATAAAACATTTAATGTTTTATCTACAACCATTTTGAATTATCATCATGTAAACTCAGTTCTTTTGTTCTAACATTCTTAGAAAAGTTATCTGCCTAATTTATGATATATTTATATCAGAAAATATATACAAACAATATGGCTTTATAAAAATATGTATCCCAAAAAGTCATTATTAGATTAAAAGAAAAAATAAACTATTCGATGGATTGTATATAGATTTTAAAACGAATTTGGCAGGGTTATGTAGAGTTGAGTGAACTAAAGATAAATGCAGATAACATAAATCGGTCATAAATTCTAGAACTGATATACACAATACGTAGTGAGATTTTTGATTAACATTGTAATATTTGTAGGATTTTCTAATTTTTGTACCGATAGGTATTATCTTTTGTTAACATGATTAATGTAAAAGTGATTAGATAATGAACCTGAAATTATTATTTATTCCTACTGTACGTATATTTATTGCTGTCTCTGTGGTATAGCGATTAATGTTTAGTATTTGATTGCGATAATAAAATGTATAGTTTTCATTTAGATTCCACTGTATTGGTGGATATTCCTTTGTTCTCCTGTTACATTCTTTATAATCTAGTATATATATATATATAGTATATGTTCGTAACAAATTAGACCAGCTGGATTTAGTAAAAGGCCGATATAATTAAAATTCTAGAAACGATGACAACTTGGTCATTCCATGTTTAAGGATCACTAAAACTAGTAATAGTTGTTTAGGTTATAGTGTTCGGTTTTATAACAAAGACCCAAAGCACATTACCGATTTGCCGGATAGTAAGTTCAAGTACTGTCATTCTTCTTTTTTGATTTTTTCTCGAACTGACTACGCTACTGACCTAGTAAGGTCTTAACAGCTCCACCGGACTACCACTATGTCATCCGGTTTTTATTGCCTAAAGGATAGTTATTATAGGGTAGATAAATATGTGAATGATGTTGAAATTTTGAAATGACGCCCCTCTCTATGCATCCGTTAAAAACGAATGTAACTAAGATTACATTCATTGTTCTGCACATATCATTCATAGCACAGATCCTGTGAGTATTTATGGTCCTAAAAAATGTTACGTGTGATGTATAGCTAAACCAGATTGAATTTATTGCCGGTTGTTACTGATGACTGGGTTGATTCTGAACCGGTGGTAGTTTTAACGTTCATAAACTCTACCTCGGGGCCTAAATTGAATAAAGCATCTTTGATTTTGATTCTGACTTAATGGATCCATCTTACCGCACTCGATCTCGTGGTGAACAGAATGCAGAATTACCGATTTCGAATAAAAAATTGACTCTATCCTTAGATTTAGATACAACTCGGATTTAGATCACAGTTAACTACCCTATTTAAAAGTAAGTTCTGAATCGCTCTACTTGGCCATAAAGCACATATTTTGCATGGTTGTGATAACGTGATTATTATATTTTTAGTCGTTGACAGCTACAATTTAATTAGATAGACTATATATAAATAGATGCAAGCCTATTTCTGCCACTTCGTTTCTGGGGCACGCTACTTTTCGAATGTAGTAAGTCCATAATTTTTTGTATCTCAAAAAGTGCAAAAATGTACACCTTCTTATTTTGGGTACTTGCAGCATATAAAAGTTCTAAAAATTTCAGAACGAAAACCACTCTATGGCAATTTTTCAGTATTTTCGATTTTCCCTTTAAGGGTACTGGGTGTCCCCATAAGAAAGCTCTGAATAGATGTAAAATAGACATAAATCGTATTTAAGTATCTCAGACAATCGGTGAGGCACCTACATAAGCAATGATTTTTTTGCAATCTCCCAACGCACTGATGTGATTTTAAATGTCGGTCGAGAGACACGTGCACCGGCCTACGTGATGTGAATAAACAATCAATCTTTGCCTTGCGTCCAGTGTCATCCATAATGTTAACTCGCATCATTGACCGCTAGACGAGTAGATACTCTGAGAATATTTAAGTTACAGGAAGTTTATATTATTTGGAAGCATCGGGAGTGTGAGCGACCTCAAACATATTTCTGGGAACAGTTTTATCATTAATGATATTCTGTTGTATTTTGTTACATAATAATATAGATTTCTAAAATATAATATTGTAATAAATCCATTTCTACAATGATAAATTTAATCAAAATTGAAATGATTAAAAGGTCATATTTTATGCTATAAATATATAATTAGAATAGTTATTTTTGATATATGAATTAGTAAATAAACATGCTGTCCATCTCATAATAATTAGTCATTACAAAATGTAACTATTTATTACCAAACTCATAAGGGATTAATATCTTAAGTAAGGATACATTTTTTTTCGAACTGACGACGCTATTAGTCTGATGGGTCTTCGTAGGTTCACCGGACTAATATAGATTAGCAACAAATAAATTGATACTACTGCTTGAGAAAGAAATAGTTGTAGAGGAGCGAAAGTAATGCGCGAATACCTCCAGGTTATCGATATGAGGGGTGTTTTGTAGGAGAATCGCTTTTTCGCGAGTATAGTTCTATAGGTGGTAGAGCCACACTGAAGCTATTACTGGCTTCAGTATCAATGGGTCGTATACCACCCTCTCACAGAAGACCGAGAACCTTCTTGTTATTATATAATCCAGATATAATAATTAATTATTCGTTATAGAGTAATGCGTATACATAGGTATCAGTTACATAGTAAACATTAAATTAATATTACTGTAACATCTGTAGATATTTCAATAATAAACAGACTATAATAATATATCATGTGTATTTGTTGACAGATATCGTAGCGAGATGAGTAGTTCAAGCGAGTTTAGAATAGAGCGCAACGTAGAGTTGTCGCCAGAGACGAGGGCATTGGCTGAAAATGAGCTGAGAGAGACTCCGGAGAGAGTACGTGAGGCTCTGGAGCGACTAAAGGAATTACTTAGAGAGAACAAAGACTTGTGCTACGGTGAAGATGACGAGCTGCTAACAATATTCCTACGGCCGTGCAAGTGGTACCCGGAGAGCGCTCTCGCACTCGTGAGTTACATTTTCTATATTATACCTTTCACATTCTCTCTCTTTCTCTTATGTTGCGGTATCTATAGTCTAGCAAAGAGATTAAAGTAGGTGTTTTAGTGAATGATAAGCTACCATTCAGTAATTTATGTATTTCGTATTACTTATCTAAATTGAACATGTAATAAAATTTAAAAAAAAATGGCGTATAATGGAACATAACCTCGAGCTCACGTGTTATTTTCGATAACACGGTTAATAAAAACAAACGCATTTCAATTATATTTTATTCATGGAATATTTTGTTTAACAATATTTGTTATTTATTAAGTCTGTATCTTAATTTGCATTTCTTTTTTGTTCTGTTGTTCGATTTTTGATTTGCGAAGTGAACTTATTTATATATCAAATATTGACATAAACGTATGACGGATGACGTTTTGGATCAAAGGTTCTAATTAAGTTGTAATTATCGAACGATTTTAATTGCGGCTATTTATTGTTCCTTTTCGACATTTGAGAATCTTTAAGTAATAGGTTAATTAATTTCTCCGTTGACATTGAAATTAATCGTATATTTATAAAGAAATAAGAATCTTCTTATATAAATAAAATGATAATGCTGCTGCAAAAAATACTGGATAGATGTCGTTTTTCTTTTACTTTTATTTTTAGACATGTTATTTAAAAAATATTACGCTATCATAATTGAATATAAAGTGGTTAATGTTTTAAGAAACTAGGATTTTTATACGCATTACGCTTTCAGCGATGTGTGAATTGGAGCAGTGTGGTGCAAATGCGCAAGAGAGAGGAATTGTTTGTTTCTCTGGTATTATTTTGGGCAACTAATCTTCTAGATTATTACTAGCGTTACTGTATAGGTCATAGTAATATTACAAGTGTCTTGTGATAAGTTTTATATCCTAACAAGCCGGTGGTCCTCTTATCAGAATTTTCAGGAAGTTTTTGTGGTATCTAAGAATTCAGGTTTCGTATTTGCACAATAACTGAATTTTATTACGAAAATGCCACCAATATGAAAAAATATAGAGCTAAATAACATAAGATTATGAATCAAATATCCTGTGAAAGCTACTACATGACTAAATTCCCTCCAAAAACTATCAGAGGAAGTGAACGGATAACATCGTTGACGAAGAAATTTTATAAATGTATTTTTACTATAAATTAATGTATTTTCTTCTTCTGTAAGCACATTCTTAAGATAATAAACAATCCAAACGAATCCGCAGGCATCGGTTAGTTTTTAAATATCCTATAAACATTTGGTCGAATTAACAATAAGGGAGTTATGTAGGTCGTTATGTTACAGCCTACTAAGTTTTCGTAATGTACACAATGTACATAATGTTATGATGTTTCGGCAACACTCCAATTACGAGCCGTTAATGAGTGATGCCGATGTGTCTATTACTTGACCAAGAGCCCGCCATTGTTGTTAGTTTAGATTCTTTATTTCATATTATTGACAAATGTTTTCAAATATTCGAAATAATATAGCTTTCAATACCACGTCTAATACTTATTTCATATATAACTGGTTATAGTTATTGTAAAATATGTTCTATGTGAAAGTAAATTCTGAAAATTAATTTCATGCAATTTGATTAACCAAAATAAACAAATACATATATAGTTGTTGTAAACTTGTGACCAAAGTCTATAAATTATTGGGTCGCGTACAAACGTATTCTTCCAGTGTCCATTGTTGATGTGAAACATCGATAGGCGGAGGGTAATTCTGATTTTGTGTGTGGCGACGCAAAACACGAACATTGCACTATTATCGATTTACTCAAAAACATTTGCAACCCTATCTTGTATGCCACTTGTTCTAATAGTGTTACGTGGCACGCGCCGACGATCTAGCTAGTGCTCTTTGACAGATGTCGCCAAACACAAAATGAATACATGTACGAATGGCTTAGAATAGTTTAGCTAGATCAGATCGGGTTTTCCTCGGTAACAGCCCAAGCCGAGGTGTGCCGTGCTCCCTTGAGCGTATTACCTGAATAAAATCGGCTGAGTGCCTTATGTGCTCGCCTTAGTAGTCCGGTGAAGCTGTAAAGGCCTAGTAAGGCCAATAGCGTAGTCAGTTCGAAAAAAAAACCGCGCCTAGTTGAATTTTTGTATTTCATAAAAATGAATATTTATGTAATGAAATAAATAAAGTCTTTAGTTTATGGATCTAATTTGTATTTTTTTAGCTTTATCATTTCATTATGCCATAACTGATTCCTGTCGTAATCTGTTTTTTTATGTATGTAACTTATACAAACAATTTTGATGTTTCACATTTGCCAGCCGTCTCGTGACGGCTCAATTTTTTTTCTTTATGTTCAATATTTGAAAAATATTAAAAATAAAAAGAAATGGTTTAGGTAATCTGCTGTTTTTTCACGTTTCATCTTCTTGTATTTGTACTTTTATCTGTGTTTATTTCTATTCAATACTTAATCTTAAAAAATAATCAGGATTATCTTACGTATTTGCTCGGCTATGGATTAGTTATCTGTGAAACAAAACATGTTAAAGTTGCGTAGTAATTTAATGATATAATCAATATCCTTAATGTAAAATATTTAATAATAATAACGGCATAATCTTTGAACATAATCTTCGTGATAATATTAGTTATTGAATCTATACTAATATTATAAAGCTGAAGAGTTTGTTTGTTTGTTTGGTTGAACGCGCTAATCTCAAAAACTACCGGTCCGATCGGAAAGTTTCTTTTAGTGTTAAATAGCCTGCTTATCGAGAATGGCTATAGGCTACATATCATCACGTTAAAATCAATAAGAGCGGAGCACTAATGAAGAATGTCTCAAAATCGGGCTATTTTTAGAGCATCCGCTGCGTGTCAGTGTCAGTATTATATGCGTTGTCATGGTAACATGATAACATTCTGTCGGAAATATTATAATGGCTTATTTTGTGTTCCTGTTCAAAAGTTTATTCTACGTTATTTTTAATTCCAATTTTTGATTATACGTAGTACGTTGCTATCGCAAACATTTTTAAAGTCTATTTTGTGCTGCTATTCTAAAAGGTTAGTAGTAATAATATTCGTCCATCAACACAGGCGAAGGAATGAATCCATATTGCCAATTCTGAAGTTGTCAATATAGGTAGTTCTTATGTATTCTCATTCTACCCAGATTTCTTCTATATCTAAGTAAATGTAAAGATATAAGCGCCAAATCTTATATATAGTTGGTATTTTGTAAATTTTTATCTTCTTAATTTTCAAGACCCCAAAATACATGCTCCGTGTTCTTATTTTTAATTCATTTCACTTCTGCACAATAAACAAACCATATTACATAAAACGCCACCAATTTAACACAATATAGGGTCAAATAACACAAGATTATGAATAAAATATAAAATCCCCTACATGACAGACTAAAATCCCGCCAAAAACTCCTCAAAAAGTTTATTCTACGTTAGTTTTGTTCCCCATTTTTAGTTTGTGATATATGTAGTCCGGTGAAGCTGTTAAGACCTTGCTAGGTCAATAGCGTAGTCAGTTCGAGAAAAAAAGTTTGTGATATATTACGTATTATAAGAAAAAGAATGGACGTATTATAAGAAAAAGAATGGACCTATTTGAACGGTTTTTTTTCCTTAGAAATGACTACGCTATTAACAAGGTCTTAACAGCTTCAACGAATTACAAATAATATTTGAACAGGAATTTTACGGGCAAATAACTATCTAATTAGCTGTTTTATTTTAAGATTTCGTCTGTAGTCCGGCGAAGCTGTTAAGACCTTGCTAGGTCAATAGCATAGTCAGTTCGAAGAAAAAACATTGCTAGATTCCGCTGTAGCGTATTAACTTCTGTGCTGTTCAAACGTCCATCATGATAAATGGTGTGTTTAATCATTTACAAACTTAAATTACGTACCTAATATCCAATTTGTTAAGACTTAGCTATTTATTACAAGAAATAATATGAGAAACGTGCATCTGCACAATTAGTATCTAACATATGTTTATTTTTACTCACTACGATGTTTATGTCACTAACAAAATAAGCCTAATTACAAGCTTTGCCAAATGTTTTGACCTCTGTGATTATAGTTCCGCGGAACACAAATTGAAGTATAAATACGTATTATTTATTTATTTTGAAAGACCAACAAGATTTACACTAGAATTGTACATTACAGGCATTTTTAAAGACTCTATATAAGTGCAATCTTAATTATAGGTATTTACGACGTATTTAATACATTCTACAGCAAATAACTTAAGTAAATGAATAAGCTAAAAAAGAAACAACAAATAAAAAAGAAAAAACACTAATCATACACCCTAATTTTCTTTTTATTTTAAGTTACTTAAATATATTTGTTTATACTGACTGAGACTATTTGTGAATATATCTAGATTATGTTGAGTAAAGGCCTAAATTTGTTCGAGAATACTTGGTAGCGAAAATATTAAAACGTGAAACTCTAGGCAGTTTCACAGTAACAGTTATATCAAGACCCGATTAGGCCTCCCACGGCAGCGGCTCAAGCCTAGGTTCGATCCCTCGGTAGGGAGTCCTTGAGTGCGTTGCTTGCGCGATACGGTGACACACAAATATACATCACCGCTACAACACTACACGATCACCCCCACACATGTGCACGCCTACACGCTTACACATGAAAGTGGAAGGGTTTACTTTTTTTTTCCCTTATCGAACTGAAAAACTCTCAATTTTCCGATAATAAATATATGGAGGAGTTGTTGAGGCGTGTATGCTTGGTACACATATACGGTTCAACAACTCATACATATATGAATAGTTAGCTAGGTTAGCTAAGATAGATCGCGATTTTGCATGCAACAGCCAAGCCGAGGTGTGCCGTGCACTCTTGAGCTGGTTGCCAAAATAAAATCGGCTGAGTGCCTTAAGCGCTCGCCTTAGTAGTCCGGTGAAGCTGTTAAGACCTTGCGGGGTCAATAGCGTAGTCATTTCGAAAAAAAAAAGTTATATCAACTCTACTAAGTAATTCAGGTGCGTAAAAAATTCCATTCATTAATTTTCAAGTAACCCTCTGCGATCTTTTAAAGCGTTTAAATCGAAATATTTAAGTCTTATTATATTATATACATAACATAGAGACAACTTAAGACCAAATAAATGCTAATATTAAATTCCTATAATGATATTTTAACATTAATTTGAACTAAACTTTTGACTATTTTACGCGCAAGCTCAAATTTACGGTTATATTCAGAACGGTCAAAAATTGACAATCACTATACCTATTTAACCCTATTTGTTGACAATAGTCACTCGTAACTAATTATAATGATTTAATCTGTATTTGCTATTGTAAATAATAAACAACGAGTAGCAGAATAAATTAATAAGGCTTTGAACAATTCTAACATGGTGATTCATTGTATTAAATTAATTTTATATTGTATTTAATTAGTTTGATATATTTATTTATTTTTATTTTTAATACCTTTAAACGAGCAATTCTTGTATATTTTTATACTTGTATATAAATTCAGGATCTCGGAAACGGCGTCATCTATTTCCGTGTAAATTAGTATGTAGGTAGTTTCGGGGATGATAAATCGATCTAGCTAAATTTTATTAATAGAAAACTTTTTTAACTGAGTTTTCATGCAATGAAAAAATATATCTAGAATATAGAGGTAAATTTCGCCGCCGCTGTCAAAAACAAAAATAGCTCAGATGGAAATCGGTTGCTTCGAAAATCCGTGTAACCATAGTTCGAATCCGAGTGACAGCAGAAGAGATATATTTTTATAATTTTATAAGGCAAACCTAACAGTTTATTATAACTTAAAAATGTTTTTTAAAGAACCGAGCTACGCTCGGTCGTCCAGGTAGGTGCTTATTAATAATGTTTGGTATTTAAATAATGTATTCTCTGGATGCATTTGTTTAATTATCTGTTACTATTATTATTTATTGTAATTAATTAATTTATTAACTAATTTTAGGACAGCTAGTGATCAATACATCAAACATGAATTAACACTATGTCTACACTACTATATCACTACAACAACACTCTATAAGCACATTAGCCTTTAAAAGGTACCACAATTTGTGTTATATGTTAGACAAACGCAATCAAAATACTACAAAGAAATATATTATGTAAACTAAAAATATGAGCGAGATATAAATGAGTTGAGTTACAGCAAAATGTATATTGATTGATGGATAAACTATTTTGGTATTATTAGAAGAAAGTTAAATACGTATTGAA
>JACEII010000008.1:14869157-14918651 GCA_014332785.1 Antheraea mylitta | reverse complement strand
AAAACCTTTGCCATAATAAAGTGCCAAATAATTATTTGATGTCGAATGTGGATTCATTGCTTGAAAACGGAAAACAGGTTAAACATGTATTTCTGCATTCATTATAAACTAGCTTGTGGCCGCTACTTTGATCTCGTAAAGAAGCCACGATTCGATGGAAATCGCGTATTATGTTTATCCATTGTGATATTTAGTAGTCACGCTGAAGCTATTACTGGTTTCAGCATGAATGGGTCGGCTCGTCCGGGGTAGTATCACCCTCTCTCAAAAAACCGACGTGAAGTAACAGTGATTCCATTGTTGTGTTTCTTTCGGTCAGTGAGAGCGCCGGAAGCCCATCTCTCCTCTCCTTCCCTCTCTCCTCTTCCTTTCTTCCTCTCCTATTCCCTTCCTCTTCCCTCCTCCCCCAACACAGGCTGCCAACGCCCTTGCGACTCCTCTGGTGTTGCAAGTGTCTATAGATGGTGGCGATCACTTAACATTAGGTGACCCACTTGTTCGTTTGTCTCCTATTAAATATACATACATATATACATATTTATAAAAGTCATCCATTGTAATTTTGTCCATTGCTGCTTAATTTTCATAACCTTTTTGCCGATTCTATGTAATATTTTTTAATACTGTTTGGCCCTTAGTGGCAAAACTGTTAATAATGCATTAAATATAATAGAAAAGAAATTTAGGATTAGATAATGATCTAAGACTCTGAAAATTTCCATATCTAACAGTAAAAGTGTCGTTGAATTCAGTTCAGTCGTTTTGGAGTTTAGTTTGAACAAACAAGAGATACTTTATTTTTATTGATATGTATCAAAAAACTATTAAGAACGTATACATTATTGAAGTACAAGGAAGTTTTGTAGTAGAAATGTTATTTGAAACATAAGTCATTATGGAAAGGGTATGTCAAATGTAAGCGGGCAGATTTTTTGTTCTTTAATCCAGATCAAGAGCGAAATAATTATGCATCTCGGCTGTAGGCTTCGGACCATAAAGCTCACTATTGTCAAAGATATAGTATCGTATTTAGTACTTGTATTTTAATTCATTGCTCGTAGTTTCGGATTTCAAATCGTAGAACTTGATTTGAGAGATTTTATTATCATAATGATATTAATTATAATATTTTAATATAGTAATACTTCGTTGTTTGTAATAAGCTCAAAATATATACGTTCAACCATGTGTTGAAATTTCTGGAGTTAACATTTTTTTTGCATATCATTGACAGGTCCATATTATCAAAACATTTGAATTATTCTTTTGATAATCATAGGAATAATTTAAAAATAACCCTTTTTTTGTTTAGTCTATGTAAAAATAGATAAATAGTAATTTTTCAAATTCACTGTTTATAAGCATGGCATCGGAATTTAACATAACGGCCGTCGGAAGAGACACGATAAGCGGAGGCAATGTCAAAGTGCAATATTTATCTAAACATGATAAATAGTTATCTGCTATCTGTGTTTACAGGCACTGTCGGTGTATGAAATCAACGACATAATATTAAGTTATTTAATATTTCAGGAATTGAAATATAATAACCTATATAACGGTCTGGGACAGTGATGTTATTTACTTAGAGTAGGCAAAATCTCTGATTAATTATTTTCCTAATTGTATGCAAACCTTGTAAAAACTTTACAACGCATAGCTTATTAGTCAAGAAATTAATATCTCAAATTCCAGGGAGTTTTTTATGGCAAGTCGGAATCCATTCTCCATGGTATCATTTCCCATCCACTTCACTTGTGGACAATTACATTCAAAGTATATTACGTAAAACACCATTAGTATTACGAAGTATAGACTCAAGTGACACAAGAATATGAATAAAATATATAAAACATTACATGACATTCCAACATCCAGCGAATAACTCCGATTAGGACGTATTATCAATTGCTTCGTTTTTCTATGGTAGGGCTGTCTCTCCTTATATCCGGAAACTTCCAGGACATTTAAGATGTGTCTCACCCGAGTGTAATTTACATCTCCACTTGCATAAATTTATGTATCCTTCATCATAAAGGCAGCGAAATATATGAAATTTAATATAAAAATTAAATCAACGTAAATTGCAAAAAAAAACATAACCTGCACTAATGCATCTAATAAGTGTTAGTGACTGTATAAAAATTGATTCTAATGAAATTATTGGGATGGCACATGAATGGCTTCCAGTCCACAGATACATTTATTGACAGGAATGTGTAATGTTTTTTTTTAACTTTATTTTTGGTAATCAATCTTTTAGATTATTACTGCCATTGTCGAGTAATCAATAATATTGCAAGCGTCGTACGATCATTACAATATCAAGCGTCCTGTCAATCAATATTCTAACAAGATGGTGGATCTCTTGTTAGAACCATCCAGGGAGTTTTTGTGGCACCTCAGAATTTCATGCTCCGTGATATTATTTTCCATTCACTTCACTTATGCACAATAAACTAACCATATTACATAGAACACCACCAACTTTACACAATATAGAGTCAGGTAACACAAGATTATGAATAAAATATAAAATCCACTACATGACAGACTGAAATCCCGCCAATAACTCCATGTGTAAATTATTATTTGATTCGACAAATATTTACGCCTGACAGCAATGGCGTCCGCATCTCAGTTTTATTTACATAAATATTTGTAATAACATCGTAATGGTTATTTTATTGAGCCGGATGTCACGCGCTTTATCGTAAATAAGATATATATCTGCAAGACAGTATTAACTTCGTCTATTATTAATATATTGAGAAAGTTGCTATAATTAACGAATTAGTATAAATCCCTTAAACTAGCGGTTCCCAAAGGTTTACACAATACACTTACAAGTTTTGTAGTTCACGACTAAATTTATCAACTAAAAGTAGTGACAATAATGGCTATGTATCAATAATTAAATAATGTATTAGATTGTAATTTTACAACAGTTGTTTTTTATCTTTATTTTTAGCAACCAATCTTTCAGATTATTACTGCCATTGTCGTGTAGTTCATAATATTACAAGCGTCGTGTGATTTTCAATATTCAAACAAGATCGTGGCTCCCTTGTTAGACCTTCCGGGGAGTTTCTGTGGCATCTCAGAATTTCATGCTTCGTGGTATTATTTTCCATCCACTTCACTTATGCACAATAAACCAACTATATTACGTAAACACCACCAAATTTATAAAATGTAGAGTCAAATAACACAAGATTATGAATAAAATATAAAATCGTAGTGAATTTGCATACAGACTAAAATTCCGCCAAAAACTCCGACAACAGTTATAATATAAGCTGTTATGTTATTATTCTGCTGTTCGGTAATTTGTTGTTTTGTACCGTGTTGGGATTTATAACAATGGCTTGATAATGGCATGATTGTCCGTATCGTGATTCTGAGTGTGAGCAATGTGGACCGGCTTTTTTTACACGTATTGGTTATTATACAAAGTTTGTTTCTTTCACTCAAAACACCTGCTGAACATTATTATTATCGATTATAGTAACGGAAAAATGATCAACAACAGAATAATAATACTATAAAAAATGTTTATTCATAGCAAAGCAGTAATGCAACATATTATTAGTTGAAGTGATAATGATCTTCTCTACTTAGAAACAGTTATAACGATACGAATTAGCCGCAGAAGTTAAATCTCCTTTTAAGTAAACCTGACAATCCGAGGCTCAATTAAGCATATCACAATTTTTCATTTGTACAAACTCTTGTTGTATATTTGTCGAAAAATAAAATTATTTAATTTACGATAAAGAGAAAACAGGTTTACATCGTTGCGTATGTGCTTATTGCCAACGCGATGGCCGACTTCAGAGCATATCGACGCACACTTTAGGAACCTCTGTCTCATACCGAGAAATGTTTACAGTAATCAATCAATGTTAGAGAACATTTTCGGTATTTAATTTAGTAGTACACGAAAATTGCTAACTATTTATATAATATTCCTTTTTTTTTTAATAACAGTATGTTTAAAAAAATAAGTATATTAGTAACGGTAGCGTTCTTGTGTCACAGCTGGTAGCGTCCAACTGTAGGTTACTTACCAGTAGTGTTTTAGTTTATTTATACTGTTGTGGTTAACATTTAGATATACATATATTTAGATATCTACATACTATAATGATATTCTAATATCTCTATTGTAACTTGTTGAGAAGTATCATTAACGGCTTATAACACAGGAGTGTTACTTACAACTAACATTACTTATTTTGGCTAAATTAATCAATGTAAAACTGGAAGTGTGAGGTTCTAAAATAACCAAGCGGTTATTGATTGTATTGCAGTAATAGTGTCGGAGAAAATATTGAATAGGCCTTCAACATTTCCACCGCACCACGTGAATTTAACTGAAATCGTATATTTGTGAACATTATATTTCACATATGTCACATATCTACGGTTAGTATGGTGTGTTCTAAATCGTATGGTGTTAATTATATAAGGATTTTTTTTTTCATAAAGTGTATATAACAGTAATGAGATCAGAAGTTTGTGGGAGTAATTTGAATAACTTTTCATTTGAATTGAACGGGCGTTTCAACAGTTTTTGTATCATTCACCTCGTCGCTGTCACCGTATTAAGTCACATGGGTTGGAATCTCAAACATTATTATTATTTGTGTGATACGGATTTTGAGTCTCGTTATGCTCTATGCTCATCGTTACGAATCAGGGTTTGAAAAAAAAATATTAACGCAAAATAATATGTAAGATCTTTAAAAACGACTAGCTAATAGCAGCGACTTTGTTTTCCGCCGACTATTATGTTAATTTATGTGAAGAATAAAAAACGTAAGCACCACACCGCCTGCCCCATTTCTTCACGGCAAGTCCATTCATCGTCTAACGCATAGTGTTATAAAAATCGTTGTTCCTTAAGACTCGAATAACCTAATATTAGATTAAGCTATCGAGATTTTTTTTATATGAGGACCAAGTGTTAAAAAGTAAAACTAAAAAAATTGGTTGTCCGTAAAGTCGGTCTATGGACGATAATATTACGTGATAACGACATAAGAAGACGCGCATCGGCCGATGTAGTGAAAGAGAGATATATACGTCACAACCCGAAGGTTCAGGCTTTTTTTTCGAACTGACTACCCTATTGACCTAGAAAGGTCTTAACTGCTTCACCGGACTTCGAAGGTTTAGGCCGATCGCGTTTCTCTATTGCTTGTTCCGCGCTCTCCCTTGCACGCTCGGCTCATGCTCATGCTCATAATTGCAATGAGTCATGCATTTTCGTGCGTGCAGCCGGCGTTTATATATTTATAAGACGTTATCACGGCAAAAAATGCTGTTTGAGTTGAACTTGCGAGTTTTAAGTTTTACATTTCTTTTTACTCATAACAACAGGTATCACATCATTATCCATGTGGTAATAACATTAAGATATGGGTAGATGCTATACATGATACGTTATAATTATATTTTCTGTAACGTCATCATAGTATTTGGAAACGTATCTATGTTGTAATAAATCCAAAGTCGTCCTGAAATGCGTTATCGTATATTGTAGTACGATTAATAACAATAATAATGATATATTACAAAATCAAAGGTGCCTTGAAACACATTACAATGGGCCGATAGGTCCAAAGAGCGCTGACATGACGTGATCTTATTTGTGTAACATTTAGATGATAGTGTGGGTTACTCATATTGTAATTTTTTACAGAATTGACTGAACGAGTAGAAATATGTATAATTATATTATTTATAGATTGTATTGTTAATATGAGCATAATTGTTTTCTTTTTGTAAACAACAAAAGTAATTTGATTTATAATACATTAACTTTTACCCGCGGTTTCGCTTGCGTTAATCCCTTAGGAACAGTATTTATTATGTTTAAAAGGTACCCTATATCCTCTTCCGTACCACTGACTATCTGTATGCAAAATTTCATGATTGTGAAATCGCTACGGATACCCAACCTAGCCAGGCAGCTGAGGGTGGGGTATGACCGACTTGCACGGACTAAAACCCCATGGTACCTTCAATCACCTATAGGCCGGGGAGCAGGAGCTGCCGAACTGGCATTACATCTACTCCTCGGCGCGAAGCTCCACCTAGTCTAAGTTATAATTAAGTATGTATTATAGAATATAGTAGATATATAGAATAATATATAGGATAACACTACTGGAAATATCCGTAATAACATTATAAACGTGAAAGTGAGATACATAACCGATAGTTTTGAAATATTCGTATACACGTTTGGGAACATGGGATTTATCCAGAAAAAAAGTATTTTTCCCGAGAGATAGAACAAATCTATATTAATCCCCAAACTGTCCAAACTATAACGAAAGTATACTTTATTATGCCCTGGTCAACAGACTGTTGATAGTAAAAGATTGAAAAATACTGTATTTCACACAAAATTTGAAAAACTAAATATTAAAGAGTATGTTATTTTTAAACAATTGACTGGACATTTTAAAAAAATATCCGCCATTTTAAGATATGGGTCTTAAAAAATTAACCGAGGGAAAACACGTGAGAAGCCGCGAGCATAAACTAGTTTTACTATAATTTGTTATTAGACGGTGCTTCACCTTATCAACTCCTGTCCGATTTATATTTTCATCATAAAACTTTCTTTGCATGAATATTTAAAGATAGAGAATATATTCAAAATATCCATTTTGGCGTAACTCAGCTACACATTATAAAATATTGTTAGAAAAAATAAATAGTTATAAAAGGTTAATTATAAATGTCTGTTTTAATGTAAAGAAAATATTCTGTAAATCTATAAAAAAAATGTTTTGTAAAACCAATTAACATTTCTATAAAAGTTCATCAATGTCCCTGTCTATAGTTATTTAAGAATATAAATAATTATTAAAAGTTGATTAAACTTCGTTAAATGAGTTCGATAATATTATAATGCAGTAAAGAAGGAATTATCTATTTGCAGATAACAGTTGACCGTAATGTGTAGCCCCGCTGATAACTGTATCCATGATAAAATGACGATTGTGTCATATGTATATGAACTCGGTTCGATGAGACGTGACTTAATAAATGTACACACTGTTATATAGTCCTAATTAATAATTACTTTCGATCTATATTCGTACAAAAAACATTAAAGCGAAAATATTTGACTCCTAACAAACTTCAAGGAGGACTAGGTTGTCATTCTGGTTGTATATATTTTTTTGTTTGTTATCTCGGCACTCCGTTTTTTATTGTGTTTTTGGCAACTAATCTTCTATATTATTACTACCATTGCCAGGTAGGTAATAATATTAGTGTCTTATTGTTTCAATGTTCTAAAAAGGTAGTGGTCTCTTTAGTAGAACTTTCCAGGGAGTTTTTGTGACATCGGAGAATTCACGCTTCATGCTATTATTTTGCACCTACTTATGCACAAAAACTGAACTATATTGCATAAAATGTCGTCAATATTACAAAATTAAAAGTGAAATAACACAAGATTATAAATAAATTATAAAAGGCGCGTCATGGAAAATTAAGATTTCGCCAAAAACTCAAAACTCCATCTTTTATAAAATGATTTGGAAAATTCTTCGTTGAAAATGAGATATTTTCAAGGAGGTTCTATCTTAATTTGATTGGTATTGAACCTTGGATTTCTAAAATAAACCATGAAACTTCTTAAAATCGACTAGAAAAAGTATAGTGAATGCGTAGATTGAGGACAATTTAAGACTACATAAATAGTTAACTTTGGTTGAAGACGTTCATTCGTACATTTTTTTGGATTACATTTTTTCAGAGTCAATACAATTTTTTTTTATATTTTGAATTTAATTTTAACACAGTGACAATTACAAAAGTGCTTATAATCAATTTTAAGCTTTGAAATGTATTAGAGTAATGATGAATACAGTCGTATAAAGTTCATATGCTCTAATGCTACTCCCATATCTGCGTGACAAAGCGTCGACTATTGGTTGTGCTAAAATAGACCTCAAAAGATATCTCGATAATGGCACAGGTTAGACTTTCCCACACCTGTGTTATTTAAATAATTCCATATTAGCATACTTCGTACTTCTTTTGTGTGCGTCATTACCGTTGGTTCAGATATTGTGTTGCGTTTTTTGTCACGCAGCTGATAGTTTGTAACGCATGGCGATAATATTTTACTGCACCTGCTTTTATTGCGACTATAGATAAAAAATCCTGGCGATATACGCAGGTACGGGGGTAGTATTAGAAAAGAAACGTATGTTTCTGTAGTAATTTCTTATGGTTTCTGTTGATTAGTTGCTCAGCTTATATAAACTTTTAGTACGCGTTAAAGATCATTAAATATTATATCTGGGATAAGAGTTTGAGGTTGCGTCAATCAACAGCTAAATTTAATAATTTACAGTTGCACAAGAGCCGTTCTCTGTGATTATTACTTGTAACTACGTGCCCACTAATGTTATGATCTTCGCAATCAAACAATTGCCCGTTAACCGTTGAGCAATTGAAATAAGATTGACTTTTTACATGCTTAAATAATGATTATGAGATATAAAAATTATTGTGTCTTAAATATAAATAACTAGATCAGTACATATATATGTTGGTCGAAAGAATGTGACTTGGAAAGGTTTAGATTTGTTACAGTTCAGTATGAAAGTGAAAGTGAATTACTGGAACTCGACAAATGTTTCATATTTATCTTCTATGTTAATAAATCCTTGGTTCTGTCTGAACGGTTAATTTTTTTTTCAAATTTGGTGATAGATATCTAATGTAAACACAATGAATAACGATTGTGGCTTAGATTTTATTGGTTACCTGTTTGTATGACCGGAATTAATTCAAAACCGTTTAATCGATGTTTTAAGATTTTTTTTTACACCGGTAGATTATATTTGTCCTCAATTGATAGGGTACTAGAACTTTCAAGTATAAATAAATGAATATTAACAAAAAAAATGCTAAAAATTTAAAATGAAGAATTTGAATCTAATGATTTTAATATTTGCAATTTTGATAAAATTTTGTACATAGGAAGTATAGATAATTTTGAAATTGGTAGGTAATAACAATTTTAAATTAAAAATAAAATATAATCTTGCAATAAAAAAAAAACTTCCAAAATGTAACTAATCTTAATAAAATCTTGCACAGTGCTCGACATTGTTTTTGACAGCTCAGACTACGGTCTTAGGTTCAGGTTTGTACATGATGTAGTCTAAAGTTTAATAAAAAAAATGTTGAAATAATATAATAGCTAACTAAAATAACGATATATTTATCTGTAAGTTATCGCGATAAGATAATATAATATGTATTTATATTTTATTTACCTAAAATTGTGTTCTGCACAGCAATAACGATAGCGGTGACAGATTGACGAAGTCTGTAAACAGAAAGAAAGAATTCGACAGGCTATAAAAATGATTACTCATCCTTTCAGAAAAAAATCTACTCACATTTAATTAATGATTTTAATATGAAGTAAAATAACAATTCGAAAATAATTACTTAAGATATGGGTAAGGGTATAGCGTAAGATATGAATGAGGAACCTCATGCAGATGTTACTGTTTTATAAGTTAGCCTAATAAGTACAATGTTTTAATTAAATAACATATTACAAATTATTAAAAAAATATTACATGTAGCAAAAAATTTTCAAAGTAACATACAGCAAAACAATTGTAGAAAAATGTAATTCACCTTAAAGCTGCAAAGCCTTCTGTAATGTTTTAGCTTGTGGTAGAAATTTTAAAACATTCTTTATACAGTCAACAATATTATAAAATAAAATATCTTTGTTTATTGAATATTTTTTGTATCGATAAGTTTAAGAGAAAAAGTGCTTGTTATAGAGCGATAGTATTCCTCTAAAACATGTTTTCTACCTGTTTGTGTAAGCAACTTACAAAATTACAAATAACAAGATGAACTTTTCACTTGTTATTTCTCCTTAAACCTTCGGAGGCCGTAGGGGACGTGTTAAAATTAAGATCAAGAGCTTAGCTTATCTGGTTTTTTTTATGTAGAAATGGAATCGAGTTAGGGTTACCGTGAATAGAAGAACAAAAAAAGAAGGAGAAAGAAGAAAAAGAATAAACATTAAAAACAAGGACCTAATATATATATACTATAATTGAATGTCCCATCAAAATTCTAAATGTTTTTGTCCATAAAATTTTATTGTCGGTATTTTAATGCGACACATTATCGACACTAACAAGGAAATGAGGTCCATTGTGTTTTCAGTTAACGTAAACTATTCAACTATTATGATAACAAGTTAGAATTACTTCACGTTAGGTTAAACGTCAATATTATTTTTCACATGCAATCGGAATAAGACTGACCTCTGTCGACATTTTGTTTTTTACCATATTGAAAATTGATCTAGTCTAATTAGAGCTTGTTCACTGTATTATATGATCTTATAATAGCATAATGGGTTATGCTTAGAATACTTTGAGTGTGATAAAGATTCGACAGCTTTAATTTTTATTTTATCACAAACCGATATTAAAAGACTGTTAGAAATAATATAAACATTTAAGGCGACACCAAAGAATGTAGTAATAGAGATTACATGATATAGAAGATAACTTACTATATAATCAATTAGAACTAATGAAATAGGTGCAAAACTAATACGTAAAGATATTATCTTTGTTTTGTATCAAATTTTTATTTTAACATTTGCTTTGTAATGATAAATATGTTCTTTAAAGGATTTATATTTTATCACCAATTGAAAGTTCAGAGCTTATGTTTACTGCAAATACTAGCAATGACAAAATGACCGATTTCCAAGGAAAAGCTGTTTTAAATTGCACATCGAACAGAACTTAACCTCATTTATGACTTTATGTGATAGTAAGAGAAACTTAATAATAGATAATAGCTACGGCAGGTTTCGTGTTATGTTTATATAATATTAGCTATAGCTGCGACTTCGTCCGCGTGATTAATAAAGTCAACGGAATCTATTACGTCTAATCACTATATACTTTTCTTTTGTACTTGGGTTGCGTCGTCATGAAAATTAAAATAACTTTTGATGAACCTAACTGGTTTTAATAAAACAAAGACCAAATGTTACTCGAAGATATGATTTTCTTGAAAAGGTTTCGCCATGAACGCAGTACTTTAGCAGTGACCCCTGTACATACAGACAGACATTTCTAAAAATTGAAATATATTCTATTACTTACTCCTACACACCCGCAACAATATTTTTTACCAAAATCTAATAAGTACAGACAGGTTAGATTTATTTTCTTATTATATATCGACGGAAGAAAGTAGAAATGTCGTAACTTGAAAAACCCAACTTTACACCAGAGCCAAAATACTATTTCAAAACTTCAATTTTTTTTATGTGTAGTGCTAAAACTAGGCAGAAAACGATGCTCGTATCGATGAAAAATTAAATTTTAGGAAAGCGAGACCCAGAACGTTCCAAGCATTATTTTTTATACTAGAATATGGTATAAAGTAATTTAACCCAAAATGCAAGTTACGACATTTCCGCTTTCTCCCGTTGATATTCATAAATAATGGTATACTTTGTAATAAAAAAGTGATATATCCATTTAAGGTTATACTTTATTTTGCAGATGCGTCGTATAGCTGAATTTAAACGGGAAAATGCCTCTCTGCTCGACGGCCTGCTGCCCGAACATGAGAAGGAAGCCTTCCTCGAACATAAAGTTGTGAACGTGATGAAAGGTCGTGACCACAAAGGCAGGAGAGTACTTATAGTCAATGTCGGAGGTATGTCGCAAGTATACTTTTTGCCTTATTGGTTTACGAAGGTGTACAATTTAACAATACTTGATAAGTAATGAATTAAAGAAACCATGAAAAAAATACAATATAGTTAAAAACAAATGTATCAAAAAACAATACTGTACAACGTCAGGTTTTCAACATAAATGTCTTTTATACGCAATAGGTTTTAATGCTGACCATAATCTGACTTAATGATAACACGCTAGGGCTAGAGACAACTAGAAGTTCAGCCGTAGGAACACAACTTACTTGACGATAAATTGTAAAGTGAAAGATGGTAGCTAGCCAGACGGGTATTTCTAGAAACCCTATTGCAATAATATAGTGAATTCTTTCACCAAAATTCAGTAAAAAACCGGCATAATCTAAATACTAGAGACTGTAACAAACTGGTCGTCCCATGCTTCAGACTTAGCAAAACCAGTAATAGTTTTTTAGGTAATAGTCTTAGGTTTTACAGTATAGTCCCAAAGCATGTTACCGATTTTCCGGACTATAAGTTTAAGCGCCATGTCAAGCGGGTTTTGGTGTTACAAGGATATTATAGAGTGGATCAATATATGAACGATGGTGATGTCTGGAATTGACTCTTCTCTGTGCATCCACTAAAAACGACTGTATGATGTATTGGAATTATATATGTTAAAAAAATGTAACTGATCGAGTTTCTTGAACCCGATTAGGCCTCCCACGGCAGCGGCTCAAGCCTAGGTTCGATCCCTCGGTAGGGAGCCCTTGAGTGCGTTGCTTGCGCGATACGGTGACACACAAATATACATCACCGCTACAACACTACACGATCACCCCCACACACGTGCACGCCTACACGCTTACACATGAAAGTGGAAGGTTTTACTTTTTTTTCCTTATCGAACTGAAAAACTCTCAATTTTCCGATAATAAATATATGGAGGAGTTGTTGAGGCGTGTATGCTTGGTACACATATACGTTTCAACAACTCATACATATATGAACAGTTAGCTAGGTTAGCTAAGATAGGTCGCGATGTTGAATGCAACAGGCAACAGCCAAGCCGAGGTGTGCCGTGCACCTTTGAGCTGGTTGTCAAAATAAAAGTGCCTTAGGCGCTCGCCTTAGTAGTCCGGTGAAGCTGTTAAGACCTTGCTTGGTCAATTGCGTAGTAATTTCGAACAAAAAAAAAATCGAGTTTCTTGCCGGTTCTTCTCGATGACTGGGTTGTTTTCCGAACCGATGGTAGTATTAACGTTCATAAGCGCCTTATTAGGGCCGAAACTGAATAAAGTATTTTTGATTTTGACCAAAGTTCAAGCTCAATGGTTAGCCCAATAGCGTAAAATAAAAAATAAAAATAGAAATGATGTGTATATTTATTTCTTTGTGGATAATGTGTAATGGAGTATATGTTAAACAATAGTTTGCGGCGTAAATACTTGTCATCGGTCCATCACTGATCGTCGACTGCATCGATCATAATGTAATCGCGATAGCCGAATGTTATTTTTCTTTGTTAGACATCTCACGAGTACGCCGTGTTATGTGTAATCCGTGACTAATATTCGAACAAGAGACATCTTTATTTTAATAGCTTATTGTTATCCTGCAATATGGCTTTTGTTAATTGTATGTACTTAAGAGTTAGACTTATTTGAGATACTTGCTCAATAAAACGGTACAATGTTCCTTGGTTGATTATTGGAGACTACTTTCGCATTAGTTAAACAAGCAGCTTGAGAGAATTATTTGAGACACGTGCTCAATAAAACGCTAGAATGTTCCTTTTGGTCGAGTAGTAGAGACTACTTTGCATTAGTTGAACCAACCAGCTAGAGACGGTTGTTTGAGATTCTTGCTCACTATAACGCTAAAATGTTATTTCGGTCGAGTATCTGGGTATCTATATTACTTTCTGATTAGTCGAAGCGAGTAGCTCCAGTTATTTGAAGCTCTTGGTCACTAAAATGCTACAATGTTCCTTTGATCCGAGTAGTGGAAACTAATATACCCGCTTGAAAATAATAATTTATCAGAATTCTATTGCTTTATTACGGTATTTTCCATCAGCGAAAGCTTAGTTTTTTCGTTGGGTTTGTAATGAATCGATCGGTATGTAGTCTGAATCCGCGACTTTTTCTTGTTCTCGATCTGACTACTCTATTAATCTAGCAAGGTCTTAACAGCTTCACCGGACCAGTGAATACGCAACTGTTGAATCATTTTCAGTTCGTAGTTCAAATGATCATTATTATTTTATTTTCTAAGGCACATGGGATCCGAAGAAAGTGACAGCCGATCAGCTATTTAGGCTGTTTTATTTGATCCATGAGGCAGCTATGCTTGAAGCAGAGTCACAAGTCCGCGGTACTATTGTTATCATGGACTTCCACAATATGGGATGGACACAGGTTAGTAGAAGTATTTATTAAAACATACAAAGTTGTTCATCGCAACAAAGTCTTTATAGTAACTTATGTCAAATAATTGTGAGGTTTCTGATGAAGTATGTAGTTACGAATATATGTTTTACACAGTTTCGATAATAGTTTTAATTCATGACTAGCGTCATGTTTGCTTGTATAATGCTTTATTTCTATTATAAAAATTTGAAGACACGAAAAGGACTTGTGAATAGATAACATCAGTGCGTTATTATTTTTTACTGTCTCAGCAAGGATATGACTTGATAAATAAATAAATATAAAAAATTGCAATATATATCTGGGTTACGTTTTAATTTGATTTCGTTTCAAAATTTCTGGAACAGGAATATTTAAATACTTGGAACGGATTTGAAAATATATACCAATCATTGTGAATTAATTGTTGATTAATAAATACATTTGAAAGTTGTTTCGAAATAAAAATATCTATTTTGCGATAAGGCGACGTGAGGCGACTTTGAAATTATATTATCTTCGCTCTTGAAAATTACTTGCGAAATGACTAGACAAATATTTAAACAAAACCGCGGTCACTTATATAATAGGATTAAAGCATTTTAAGAATTTGTCAGTTATCGATTCGTCTTTATAAATATCGATGCTAAACATCTTAGTTAAATGATTATATTTGGACGTTAAATTAATTAATATGGAATGTGGATTTTTCATGGCTTGCCAATAATGTCAGTGGGTTGAATTAAGGGAATAAATAATATTTTTATTTTACAAATTGTCTGCCACAATATCGCAGTTGTGAACAGGTTCTTCAAACTTCGAGATACGACACATTAAAATATTATCCAAATTGTCAATCACTGATTCCATATTAGAAGGTTGCGTATTCACATCACGTCGAGGTTACCAGTGTTACGGTTTTTATTTGTATATGTAAACTCCCTAATTTAGTTATGTAATGATCAGTCACGAACTGAACGAACTGAATAGTGTCGACGAGGTGTTGTCCAAGGAAACACAACTTCGTATATATCCGTTTATTGGCGCAAGCGCCCGATGCAGGCCTAACATCACAGGCTGACAAATTGGATAATACCTTAATATCCCACATAAAGAACTATATTTGAGAGAAACCCTATTTCTTTTAATGGGAGTATTACTCCTTATGGTAACAATTGTTTGCCAGTGACAGTCCCATTAAATTAGGAGATTAGCTGGGACAAACAGAGAAACAAGAACTTAAATAGCTTTTTTTTTGTCATAACTACAGTATATACTTTTATATTGATTTAGTAAATAGTTGTTATTTTAATATTTTAAACAGATATTTAAATGCTATTTATTTGTTTCCTAACTGAGTGTTCATTTGTTACGCTTTCATGCCGTATTTACTGAACCACCGATCATTATCTTTGGCAGAGAGGTTGTTAGGGATACAAAAAGGACATAGAGTACCCTTCTCTCAGGAAAACTCTACTGTTCATTATGCAGAATTACAATAACGCGAACCCGCGAGCATAAACTAGTAGTTCAATAAATAGGTGTTTATGACCTCTTACGTTTATTTTCATTTACGGCAGAGTAACTACAATGTACCTAACCATAATAAGAGATTTACGTTCCATCGCCAATCACGGCTGTCATGGCTTACAAGCTTCATCAAGATATACCTTGGTTGAACTAGAAATGCGAGAAAAAGGTGAACAGTACCACACTCGATTATCAAACCGCACCATCTGAACCTGGAACGCGACACTCTGAAACATACCATTATAGTATTATGTAAAGTACTTCTGACATATGGTGATCGAAATCTACTGTGACGCAAATTGTCGCTGCAATTTTTTTATATACTCTGATAAACAAATTGTTATCATTATATAATGCAATTTTCTGTATCTAAAATATATCGTGCTGGTCATTTACTTGTGCAAATTGTACATCATTCTCTAATAATATTGCAATACGATACGTTTGTGCAAATAGATCGCGTGTCAATGTTCTTTTTACTATTGTTTTGAGTGATATTCTAGTTTGCGTAAGTGTTATTCGAGTTCGCGCTACAGTTTACTTTGTTCTATAGGAAGTGCGAAGTTGTTCTTCGATTGCTATAGGTCTAGGTCATTGTTCCAAACTGTCCTCGATTGTAGGTTCTTTACTGAAATGATTTTGTTAGATGTATGTGAAAATATTCATTTTTATAAAACTCTATAATATTTTTAGTCGTAAGTTAAGGAATCTAATTTATGCACAAAAAATAGATTTTGTTATGTTATGTACAGACCTAAAGACATTAGCACCACACCGCTTGCCCCACTTTTCTAAAACATACATCACTGAACGCGTAGTGTGTGTACAAAAATCTTAGTTTCTTAAACCTCTAACAATTTTATATTAAACTATTTTGCACCGTGACTATGTTCGCGTGGAATAGTTATTTTGGGCTAACGTTAGCACGCAGCGGAAGCTCTCATAAGGAAAAGAACCCCGATTTTGAAACATTATTCATCGGTGCTTCGCTCCTAGTGGTCTTAACGTGGTGATATATAGTCTTCCTCGACAAATGAGCTATCTAAAACCGAATTTTTCAAACCGGACCAGTAGTTCCCTAATTTAGCGAGTTCAAACGAGCAAACAAACTCTTCAGCTTCATAATATTAATACAGATACAAATAAAGATACCGGGATATTATTTTTAGATAAGGATCAAGAGTCTAAGAAGTAAAACTAAAATAAAATTGATTGAAATTAATCTAGTAGTTTTTGAGTGATACGCGTACAACGACAGATTTCTATGATTTTATTTATACCGAAGTCGAAGACAAATGTATTTTTTCGATTGGTCCTTTGGTGTAACAGCAACGTGATTGTGGAACTCTTTTCCTTTATTAGAAAAATTTTTGAACTCTCTTAAGTATATGCCAAGCGGTTTTTATTTTGATATATTTGATAAACACCATTAGCAAATGCCCCTATAAGTACACTTGGAAGATTGAAAAAGAATGTTATTTACAATTATGACCTCTGCTCAAACTGTTATATGTAATAACGCATTAAAATAAATAGATCAATATATATTATTATAAATATACTTGTAGGCTAGCCTGCTAAAAATTAATAGGACTGTCACTGCAGACAATTAATGTATCCCAAATTGTTTACATAATTATTTTTATATAGTATCTTTTTCTAATTACACATTTAACGAAAATATAGTTCCTAGTTTCTTTAAGGCTCAATCATGTAAAACTGAATATATCGGATTATAATCATTCGATGCGAAATTTTCGTATATCTTCTAGGCTACTTATTTTTTGGATTTGATAAACCGTTTGGCAGGATATAAGGAGTGCAAGAATCAGCAAGTATACGATACATTTTTATCAACATAGATACATTGAGTACATGTTAAGAAAGATTTATGCATATAAACAACAATAATGCGATGTTGATAGAAATCTTCGCGTTAATGCTGCATTAAGAATGCTGATTTCAATATTATGACAACAAATATCTGCGTGTCGTATGTCGAACGGTCGGTCACACGGCCACTTACTGTATGAGTAGGTATGTTTACATTACTATTTTTATAGCGTGTTCTACGAATGCTGCTATCTGATTTTTTATCTGGATCTGGTAATATGAACTGCCTATTTTTAGTTTAAAATCTATACCTGCCCACGTCATTAAAAGATAAATATTCAATTCGGTCGTTTCTAAAATATCAAGCGAAGAAATATATCCTTTAAACTAGCCTCTTGCCTTTGACTTCGTCCGTGTGGAATAGTTACTTTGGACGAACGCTAACTTTAACTCGCGGCTTTGTTTACATAGAAGGGGAAAATATTTTTAAATAATAGTTACGCCGATTTTGAAATATTCTTTATTGCTGTTCCGCTCCTATTGGTCTTAGCATGATGATATATCTATATCCTATTCTTCCTTGATAAATCAGCTAGTTAAAACTGAAATATTTTTTCAAATCGGACCAGTAGTTCCTGAGATTAGCGTGTTTAAGCAAATAAACTCTTCAGCTCTATAATATTAGTTCCGATATAAAAAACTATTAGACACCAATTTCAATATATCTGTTTATTTATTTATTGTGATAATATACAATACATTTAAATTTAAGTGACCTGTTTAAATGTTTTAATTTACATAACAGAGTATCAAATACGTCCAGATTTTTGTGTTTATTGCGTAACTTATATATTCTTGAGACTGGAGAATTTATACCTAATACAGTCTTTCTAAAAGACGAATCGAGAAGGTTAGTAATATGACGAGTGTATCAGGAACAAATCCTGAGTGCAAACATGCTCAGCAATTCTGTAAAAATAATTTCAAATATTTTGTGATATCAGCCACTAACAAATAAATAGTAATAATTATTATAAACAATGGACAATTCTGGTTTTATTGTGTGTTGGACCTCGTGGTATTTATATTTGACAAGTGTTCAAACAGAATGTTTAAATATTTCTACTAAGACTATAATAAAAATACATACACGTGAATGCGTTCTGCGATGCGTTACGAACAAAGAAATGGGTAAAGTACACAGCACTTTGTTCTTAGCGTGTCTTGACGGTATGGACATGCGTTGTTGAATGTTATTATCTTTGTTTGATATACTCTACAATACTATAGTGTCTTACTCGTGTAAATTTAAATTATTAGATGTTTATATGTCAATTTATTTATAAGAAACAAGTAGTGATGATTCGTATAATTTTATGTATCCCAGTGAAGCTCTTAAGACATTGCTAGGTCATAGCGTAGTCAGTTCGAGAAAAAAAAACGTATAATTTTGCATCTATGTGTAAACCGGTTAAAATTGGCATATCTTTAGTACAAGTGTAAAAATGCATTAAATTGTGTATCTACCTGTATACCTAAGGGCGGGAAATAGGTAGATGTCCCATCTGAAGTTACATGGTTACCGTTCTTAATATACAACTGCTACAATACACAGATGGTTTCTAGATCTTAAAGGGCGTGTTTGAATCCTTTTTTGAAGAGCCCTATTTCACAATTCTAGGGAATGACCGGTACGTAACCCTATACCGCAACGCTAGCGTATGCACAATGAAGGTTTTAATTGTTAGAGTTTTCCCTATCTTCCTGAGTTTTAGAGCATGCATATGAACAACCAGCCAGTGGCTTATACTTATGAGAGCTTAAGCTAACTTTTGTGGATTTAGAAAATACATTGTTAGAAAAAAATGGTTTTTTGTAAAGTTGGTTTATGGATAACGATTTTACGTGATAACGTCATAAGAAAACAAAATTGATGAAAAATTGGATACTTTTATGAATATAGATAGATCGCGCCTCTCTATCTTTTGTTCCTCATGCTCACGCTTGCATGCTTGGCTCAGGTGGAACGTGACAATGAGTCATGCTTTTTCGTGCGTGTAGCTGGCACTCATAGATTTATAACGTCAAAACTAGTTCTCATTAACTATTCTAATTTTGTAAACTACTTCGTATCCCATAGTAATTTTATTATTAAATGTTATTATTTTTTTGCGCTCCACCGATCGATGTTATGTTTTTATAACTTTGCTTACATGCACGTAAGGAAAAAGATTAAAGGTTTTTTATTTGCTTAGCTTTGTCATTGTCCGTCGAATCACGTTGTAGGCACTACTTATAGGTCAAATCTTCTGAGCTCTCGAGTGATCTATTAAATAATCGATTTGATATTCGAATCAGGTTTAAATGCATTTGTTTTGAGGTCACATCTGATTTTTAATCTTGTAACGTATTAAGCTACTTTTTTTAATAATTGAAATTTGTGTAGTTTAATCAACGCTATGTAGTTTTGACGTACAAATAGATAAGATTTCAATAATGCGGTTAAGAAATAAATACTGTATACATGTTAATAAAATTGTTTGTAGTTTGGCTAAACTCTAAAACAGTTCTATAGATTTAGATGAGATTTTTACTATACATACATTACTATTAATTACTACTTACTTACATATTACTATAATGTTATCAGACGACAGCCCAAGCCGAGGTGTGCCGTGCACCTTTGAGTTAGTCGTCCAAAAATTCCAAATCGGCTGAGTGCCTTTAGCAATCGCCTCAATAGTTCGGTGAAGCTGTGAAGACCATTCTAGGTCAATAACGATTTTATTTAAAAAAAATATATAATGCTACATTTTACTATGTTTTTTTCGCAGGGGGCTAGTCGTTAATAATAAAAGGGAACTAACTTAATGTTAATAAGATAAAATACTATGGAAAAGAGCAGTAGGAAAAAGAAAACATACACAATTAGTCCATATAAATATGTACCTAATTTCCGTGAAATTTTAACACGATATTGAAGAGAACAAAGCCGCGAGTATAGCTAGTTACTCAGTATAATTATATTCCTATTTATCAAATTTAATCGGTTGTTAAAAAATAATAAAACTAGAAAGTTGTTTAAATTTATATTCTCAGATAAACTTTGTTTTGTATGGAATTAACCTTTCAGGTAAATTTGAATATTTCCATACAGTTAGTTAAATTGTTGGAATACATTAAAAAATTGTTATATTATTTATAATTACATTTATGTGACGTGTGAATCCTTTATATAAAGTGTTACGATAGATCAAATGAAAAGGAAATGTGGGTTTTCCTCTTTGTGTTAATAATTCAAGAGGCGTCACGTCTGAGGTTATCTATTCTTTGTTTGTTCCGTGAAAGAGTGAGAAACATCCATTTTCATAAACATTTTCCTCTGTAATATTAATCATCAAAATCAAATTAAATTATAAACATCTGTCGTGCGTACATCACTCAAAAACTTCTAGATCTAGATCTAGATATCGATGAGTTTTTTTAACTTCATAGACACTTGGTTGCATAAGATATGTAGAAAAAAAAACATCAGGATAGTCTCATTATTATAATAAAACGTTATTAAAATTTTTATTTGCTATGGAGAATTGGGGCAAGCGGTGTGGGGCTTATTTTTTTTCCTCTGTATATAAAATATACTATTAATATACTAAACTATGCAAATCAAGTCGCGGGTATTAGTTAGCAGGGTTATAACTATTAAATTAGTGGTGCAGTTATTAATAAAGAAAACAGTCTGCAAAATGATTAAAACCTTGTTAGTTATATAAATGAAAGAATCGTTATTTAGTGGAGTATTGACAGCAACAAAAAATATCTCTATCTGTCCTCTCTAATTTTATTCACTGGATTTATATTTAAATAACGTATAGCTTATTCACAATTCATAGATTCAACACTTAAGACAAATCTAACCACATCTAAACTGTATCAAATATTTTAAGCTACCTACCTTCCTTCTATATAGTCGTGTAATAATGATCTAATATACTATTTGAATTTATATTCAAATGCTTATGCATACACTCAGTGTAACCGCAAATTATGCCTAAAAATGGAGGTCGAGATTTGTCCAGGAATCAGAGCGTGACAATGAAATATACATACATAAATATACTTGAATGGCATTACCCTATTTCGAGCAATTAAAGTCGATATTGGAGGTTGATTAAAAAAAGAATTTAATGAGCACTGTATGCATTATGTTATAGTAACAAGGAAAGAATACCATTGGTATTATTGCAATGAATTAACATATGTAAATGATAAATTGATCCTTTCTGATACCGTTTCTTTTATCTTACAAAATATTTTGCAATTCATATAAAATCTATATATCATTACATATTATAACTAAAAGTGTCCTCTGTCACGTCTGTCTGTTCGCGATAAACTTAAAAAGGACTGAACGGATTTTCATGCGGTCTCCTTCATTAAAGAAAGTGATTCACGAGGAAGATTTAGGTATATAATTTGCAAAGATTTTTTTGCAAATTGATTGTAGTATATATGCTATGGCGATAAATGCTAGAAGTGTCGGAAAAAGTTAAGCCGCGTGGGAGCTGTCGTCCAAAATGCTGTCCTTTGAGATATAATAAAACAATTAAGATAATAAATGACACAAACAAAGTCGCGGAAATCAGCTAGCTAAGTTTATATAGAAATTAACTGGAGATCACTTTGGAACGGTTGTATTATTTTCCAAATTCTTATATTCCGTTTGTATAAGGGCAAGATATATAGGAAAGAAAATATTTAAAAAACCATGCGAAATATTGAAAAATTCCGATTAAAAAATTTCCATATAAAAGTGAGGAAATAAGTGAACTAGGAGACAGTAGAGAGATATTCAAAAATATTGACCGATTGACGTTAAGTTGTTCAGTAGTCATTTTATTTTATTACGTTGTCATACTGTAAAGGGAAGATCTGGTCTTATTTTCTTTGTTAGTACGTCGAAATTACATCGAAGTACGGCAAAGTACGTCGAAGTACGCCGTTAGTACGGCGAAAGCGGGCCGGGCAATTAGTTTTTGATATTAATCCAGATTTTCATAACGAATATTATTTATTATCTTTCATTAGGAATGAAAATAAATTAATTTTTATCATTCAATGTATTTTAGAATTGTTTATTTTTCCAATTTAGAAATAAGTTGGCACTTATCTGATTATCGTGTTGAACCGTAAATAAATATTTTAAATAAACATCCACTCTTTGTCATTTAGAAGGAAACGGATTGTCCGTATATCCCTTTTGGTCCGAACTCAAACAAACGTGTTAAATATATTATGTATTCTTCATTATTTTGTTTATTAACCCCTCCAAAAACTTACTCTACATACTAAATATGCAAAGTAACTCTACTTAATCTTTTATTTCTACTTCTTATATATAGTTGAGCAGAACACAAATTGAGAGTTTTTGGCGGGATTTTAGTCTGTCATGTAGTTGATTTTATATTTTATTCAAAATCTTGTGTTATTTGACTCTACATTGTGTAAATTTGGTGGTGTTTTATGTAATGTATGTATTTAGTTTATTGTGCATAAGTGAAGTGAATGGAAAATATACCATGGAGCATGAAATTCTGAGATGCCACAAAAACTCCCTGGAAGGTTCTAGCAAGGGATCCACCATCTTGTTAGAATATAGATTCACACGATGCTTAATATTGAAATGATCACACGACGCTTGTGATATTATTGACTACGTGATAATGGCAGTAATAATCGGAGAGATTGATTACCAAAAATAAAGTAAAAAAAAAAACACAAATCGAGGTATAAAATACGTATATGTGTTATATCGAGACAACTTAAAAATAAATAAATATCAACTTTATATTCCTACTAGCTGACCCGTACAACTGCGTCTGGGCCAAATCGATTATTACCGGTTTCAATTGTATTTTTAAATGCGAAAAATCTTAATAAACCCGATTGCAGCGACATCTACAGTTTCCAGTTTTGATTCTAAAGTATCCAGGGACTCAAGCTTATACCCAGTTGGTATCTGAGAAATATTTTTTATAATAAGCCTAAAACCGTTACATATTAGGCACGGTTTCGTTTACAAATATTTTTCAACTTTGTCGACATTTCATATATGGCTGATAATTATGCTTTCAAACGTTATGTAGCCATAGCACAGTTATAATGTGCTGAACTTTATACTGATCGATAATGATATTTTTGTTTTATTTTTTACTAAATATTGGACGATTGCTTTAGACGTAAGCATGAGGGTATATTGGGAGCGACCAAATAAATTGACGAAGATTGTAGCTTGATTTTGCATATTTATTTGTTTTTATTATTATTAAATTAATCTTCATATATAAATGTGTATGTTTGACATTCTTCTTATGTAATTTAGTTACTTATGTATTTGACTTATTGATTACATTGACGATTTTAATATATATGTATTGATACAATTTTTGTGAAATTGATTTTGTTGATTCATGGAATCTGTTTTTTATCTTCTTTTTCTTTTTTTTATATCATAAGAGGCAAAAGAACATGCGGGTCACGTGATGTTAAGTGATCACCACCGTCCATAGACACTTGCAACAATAGGGGAGTCGCAAGTGCGTTGCCAGCCTGTGTTGGGGAATAGTGGGAGTGGGAGGGGAGAAAGGGATAAGAGGAGGGGGGAAGGTGAGGAAAGGTGGGCCTCCGGCGCTCTCACTTACCGAAACGAAACGCAACAATGGAAGCACTATCACTTCACGTCAGTTTTCTGCGAGAGGGTGGTACTACCCCGGTCGAGCCGTCCCATCCATTCTGAAGCCAGTAATAGCTTCAGCGTGGCTCTACTGGAAATGTAGAATTCAATTTCATCATTGCATCCCAAGTCCTATAACCGTTTTACCGATTTCGAACTGATGCGTGTAACATTTTATCATCAGTGCTTAGGTCTCATAGAAAAGCGTAGCTAATAGGCTGAAAATTCCTCTATATACCAGTAAAAATCTCGTTAAAATCGTTTTAGACGTTTTCTAGATTAGTCCGGACAAGCAACAGACACTTCTATTTACAGGCGTAAATGTATTTTGTAATAACTATGCCGTTACCGAAGAGGCTATTTGACTAACCTGCATTTGATACGTTAGCCTTTCTACGGTTTGAAGGTCCAAAGGTGTATTAGTCAATTAGCCTTTCCACGATCGATGTATACTTAAACAAGATTATCTAATGTGTATTCAGAAATCATTGAGATCATACTAGTTTCCATGGAATAAATTATTCCAAAATGCCATTTGAACTGTTTACGTAATTTCCGCAAAAAAAAAAACAGAATGGCACCTATGATCGTTGAAGATCACACTTAAGTTACAAGGTTAATTTAGTTTATTTAAATTGTTACATTTTAATTTATATGTTTAAGTAGTTCTTGTGGTCAGCCGTATCTAGCTCACAGTTCGTCTTTCATGCATATGTATAGAATTATATAATCAGAATGTAGACGTAACTTTTCTGTATTTTCTAGATTTTTGTGAAAAAATATTGCTGGTGTCTAGGAATAAGCTATAAAATACATTACGATCATTTTTAAAACTGTCTGTCTGTCTATTTTTTTGAAAACGCATCACTGCTAAATTTCTACATTTACAATAAAACCTCAGCAAGGAAATCAAAAACCTTATCGTCCAGTAACATTTAGTTCTTGTTTTATTAAAATCGGTCAACTCTATCAAAAGTTATTGTAAATTTAATGACGCGAATTAAGTACGAGAGAAAAGTCGATAGGTAAATGATCTTAGTGTACGGCCTGAGTGAATAGTAGCCCGGTGAAGCTGTTAAAAAACAAAAGAAAACAAAGGTCTGAGTGAATATGCGTTCAGCGGGGCGTCCAGCGGGATGTGCAGCGGGGCGTGCAGCAGGACGTGAAGCGTCCAAGAGCTCCGCTTGCGCGCCACTCAGGACACCTACGTGTTAATGCATCTGTTTGAAACGAACGCCGCATGCTCCACCACGCTCGACGCTCGATTTAAGCGTCCACTCTGGCCGTACCCTTAATATACTCAGATGATTTTGTTAATCACTGTTTTTATTACATTAGGTGACACGCGTACGGAGTCGTGGGCACAGCTAGTATACTATATAAAAAGAACGTTGCATGCAACATTCACGCTTGAATGCTTCGACTTTTAGGTATTTTTTACCTATAAATCGCATAAACTGGGGTTATGTTCTTAAATTTAATAGATTATATATATTTACTTGGATTATTTAAGATTAACGATGAGTGTTACGAACGATAATGAATAATCTATGGGTTGACGTATTTTATTTTATGTCCTTAGGACCTTGTTATTTAAACTAACGATGAATCATTGTGTCTGTCATTAGAGAATAATTATTATTTACACCGAGATATTTATAGGTAGAAATGGTATATAAAAAGAATTTGTTAATGCATACGATTTATCTATACACAATTTTTTTTTAAATAAGCTCAGTTTGTATTATCTTCTTGTATATAAAAATGATATTAACGTCTCTATATAATGATCTAATGTTAATCTAATAGAGTTAAATCCTTGTACAGTTGTTACAATTAAATTAGTACTATAAATGTGTAATAGATGGCGCGCGAATCGTTTTAAGGAATGCGCAACTAGCTTTAACTAAACTCGGGAATAGTAATTCTGTGTAAAAGGTACTCTATAACCTCTTCTGTACCTTTGAGTAGATGTATCTAAAATTTGCTGATAATTGAGCAGTTAATGCGTGAAAACGTAACAAACAAACAAGCTCACTTTCACAGTTATAATATTACTTGTTATGTAGTTGCCGGTGTTTTGCTATCATAATGTATTCCGTGTAGGCTAAGCAGTAATGAAAAATTTAAGTAAAAAAATTAATAAGTGCTTGTTTTAAAACCAGATGTCAATTTTCCGTAGATTTGCAATATTTCCAGATGAAGGAAGTCGCAGGCCGTAATAAATCTATACACATCGTATAGTATTTACTATTCGAATTTAATGATAGGACAATTTTTATAGTAACATAGGTAATCGTCACGACATAAATATTTTATTTACAACAAACAATACATTTACTATTACAGACCGTGGGTTTGACGCCAGCGTTCTCAAAGAGGCTACTGAATTTTATTCAAGATGCAATGCCTTTAAGATTGAAGGAGGTACACTTTGTTAAGCAACCGATGATCTTCAATGTCGTGTGGAACATGTTCAAGCCTTTCATCAGGGAAAAGCTTAAGAACAGGGTAAGCTATATCTATTTGTTTTGACAAATCCAAGACTAAAATCTCACCAAATGTCAAGGACAATATGATCACAATTTATTTTTGTGCACTTACTAAGTCTGTTGGCCTATCGGACCTTTACAGTTTCACTGAATCCATTGGGCGAGGGCTCAACAAATTGTACGGCAAGTAGTTCTAAGGTTGTCTAAGGGGTCGAACTTCGGCTTGGACTGTTGCCCTAATTCCAACAACGCGACGGTTTAACCTGACTGAGCTATGCTAGACTAGTCATACATATATAAGTTAGTTAGTTAAACTTAACATTTTGTCTCTGTTATATGTAATATGTTAAACGTAGAATAGAAAACATATCGGTAAGTGTCTGTCTTCTACTACGCATTCGAGCAGTTTTGGAATCCAGAAAGTTCCAACAAAATTATTTCCATTGGTTTATGAGATAGTAAATATTAATTTGGGCGTAAATTATATAGATTTAATATTGTATAGAAGAGGCGTACCGTGGCAGAGGATTATATTTAGGAATAAGGAATAGCTTATGTTGATAATGTTAGTGTTATAATAAATATAGGAATATATCAAGAAAGCAATGGCCGAGACATGACATCACAGTTTTATATATTGTCAAAAAACTGCAAATTACTTAAACGATTAATAAATATCTGCCGAGGAGCTGTTGGTTTAGAGACTGAATGATAACGACAAAATCTCTCCAAAGGTTATAAAACACACAATAAAATCAAAAATCCAATTTATTCTCTGAAACATTCAGCAATCTATACATATTAATATATAACGTAAGAACGCAGTGATTTGATTGAAATAAATGTAGTCCGGTGAAGCTGTAAAGACCTTGCTAGGTCAAAAGCGTAGTCAGTTCGAAAAAAAAAATTGAAATAAATGAAGCATTAAACAATCTACAATTCGATATCGTCGATCAAAACGGTTGGTTATGCTAGAATACAAAGAGTCCAGAATAGGGAACGCTGAAATTTTTTTGAGACAGCCTTCACTCCATGAGGGTTCCTAGAAAATTAATCAGATACTTAGCTTACAATTTAATAATGAAAAACAAATATGTTCGAAATAGAAACTCATCTAGATTTAGCTTAAGATAATTATTAATGAATTAAGAACAATGTAACTTTTTTCTTTTTTCTTCGAAATATAAGGGCTCTTTTATTTAATTTTTATTATGTTCAGTACATCCAATTTTTTAATCGTATATCTTCGTCATTCTTATTTATTGTTTCAAAAGCAATATATGTTGATCACGCACAGATCATGTTTACGTTCTTAAAATTGAATTATATTAAGGAGTAGTAATGTTCTATTTACAGATTTTCTTCCATGGCTCAAAGATGGCGTCTCTGCATAAGCACCTGGCTCCAAGCCATCTTCCAGCGGACTATGGTGGTGAGCTTCCTGAAATAGACTACTCAGGAGCGAACTGGTACCCGGTTATCAACGATGTATTGCCTCATATAAATAATTGGAACTCGTACGGTTTCGCGAAGAAATCGTAAATATCATTCTATTAGTTCCGAAATGTCTGTATAACCCTATACATATGTAAGTTATAGATGTATAGTTAGTGTAGATAATTAACAAATCAGTTAATTTAGTAAATGCAACTGATTAAAACCAAAAATCAATGAGCCAAAAATATCTAATACACTTACTATTTCGTTGTTACAAATAATGACTTTTACACTAAGACAAATGTATATGGTACATTGGACCACGAATATTCATGGTATTTTTCATACATAAAATTTGAAAGTGTAATGAAGTTTTGATCGTATTTATTTTTAAGTTCTTATATGTTATTTTTGTTCGAGTGAAGTTTAAACCAATATTTAAGTGGGATCTTTATTAAAATAATACATAGATTATTTTCAAAACAAATAAGTATATTTATCGTGTCATAGTTAATTAATTCCTATTGATAGCGTAATGTGTAGCGTACGTAACATACAGAACGGTGTTTCTATGAAAAAAAAAATCAAAACAATGAAGGTTTCGTAATAGTTTACAAATTATAACAATTGCTATCTAACTGCCAAATAAGTGGTTGGTAGGTCTTGGAGCACCAAAAAGTATAATAATTGCGCTCATTATCTGAGACTATGAATTACTTAGTTATGTTACTTAGTTTATGTTAGATATTTCCTGAGCTATTAAGTTTTTGTTGGAAACTATTTTGGTTGAAATCTATTTACCAATTATATTAATCTCATATGTGTACATAATTCACATTAAACAGGGCTATATAAATGACAATTAATATTAAATACTTGGTTACTTGTTTCATTTAATTTTCCATTAAAATATTTCTAATATACTTAGTTATAAGGGACTCAGTGGAATCACTGTTAAACTAAAGCGTCATTGGTTCGAGATGCCATATATTTATGTAAGTATTAAGTATGAGCTGAATTTGGTGTAGCAGCTGGTTTTACAAGCAGCTGAATATAAATTATACAATACACATGAATTAAAAATGGAATGTGATATTAAATAAATCGACAAAAGATAGTTATAATTATATGGATAAGAGGTTATTTAGGATTATACATAGTTTAAAATTATTATTTCGGTTTGTTTTTATATCATGTTTATACAAAATATTGTTACAATTTATTAGGGTTGCCAACCGTCTTGTTTTCTCAGGATTGTACTGCGGTATCGTGGGATATTTAAAGGGTTCGAATTAGGTTCAGTTTTTTTTGTAAATTACCTCGTCAATATTGTCTTTACAGTTGTTCTCCTGATAAAGATATTTAAAAAAGATGTTGTTAATTATTATTTCTATACACACTTTTTAAGGCAAACAATAAACGGCAACTCTTTTACTGCGTTCGGTTTTTAAAAGAATGTCTTGGTTTTTTATAATGTAGATGGCAACCCTAATTTATAATATTATATATTCGATTATTTTTATTACTTTTATATTTATTATCTTTCACTTTTTCTATAAAAATGTCTTTAATTTAATTTACACCATTCATATAAAAATAACGGATTTCTTGTTAGTATCTTTGAGGTACCCACTCTGAGCGTATTTCATGACATTTATGAGTGTTTCAATTCTGTTGAATGACGATAGAGGCTGGGTTTTGGGACAATAAAGATTTATACAAATCATACATTTTACATATCATATTTTTATAGTCTTAAATTAATAATACCTTTATGTACTTGAAAATGATAATGAATAACGAGAGAACGATATGTGTTTATTTTTTCATAATGCAACATTAACTAAACCGTTTTTCTTCGAAACTCCGTAAAGTTACGCGTCTAGAGTTTTCGCCAAACTTTTTGACCGCTCTTAATTTAGTTGCACAGAACACAAATTTAGATATAAATACGTATTATATTGTATGAATAACATCGAGACAAGTTAAAGATAAATATATATTAATTTTATATTCATATAATAATATATTAATTTTGTTTTATACAAAAGTCTTGACTATATTGTGAGCAAGCTCGAATTTATGGCTATATTCAGAGCGGTCAAAAAGATTGACGTGGACTTTATATAACTTTGGAGGGTTTTATTGTTAAGTATAATAAAATTAGTGCTTCTTAATATTACTGTAAGTTTGTTTATCTAAATATCATATTTATGCATAGTTATTTAAAATAATATCTTTAAAATAAAATCCATGAAACTTCTATGATCGCATTAAAAGTTCAAATATTGTTATTATTATTTCATGTAACTATGTACAAGCTATTTATTTATTATTAATACATTCCAAAAATAATATGTAGTTTAGAATTTTAGTTAGATGTAAAGTATAATAGAGATGTTTTATTAAAATGCCTGAATTGCTCAAAATGAATACTGAATATATAATATATGTTTTTTTTTTTAAATAAATATAATTAAAATAAAATATTTTTTTTTTTTTATAATATCAAAGGAGGCAAACGAACTGGTGGGTCACGTGATGTTAAGTGATCACCACCGTCCATAGACACTAGCGACATCAAGGACGTCGCAAGTGCGTTGCCAGCCTGTATATGGGAGAATGGGGAGGGGAAGGAAAGGGAAAGCAGGATAAAGGAAGGGAATTGGTATAAATTTAAGCGTTTTATTTATTTATATCTTAGTAGTAAATGTACTATATACATTCATTAATATAAAATATCCTTGGTTGTTTAGAAAAATATTGGAAATTCAATGTCGGCTATTAGTTTTCTACAAAAACTTATTACTTTAAAGACTACAACTAGGAAGCGCGAAGATTTAAGTACGGGTAGTTCAATTAATAAAAACATTTATCCACAGTGTTTAGTTTCACCATAATGAGATATAAAACTGTAAAGAAATTCTATTTTACAACATATACGATGGTCTTCAATTCGACTCAAGCCTTAATTTTGGAAAGAAGGGGTCACACTCATTATTAGGCTTATACATTCACACAACTCGCACCTACGTCACAGTATAAATAAGAGACACAGTACGGAAACTACGAACAAACCCTCGAAAACGGCACACTCACACAAATACGCTCACCGACGCAAGGTTTTGAAAGGAATTCTATGGACAGCACCGCGAGGTCCGCTTAGGGGTCGTGTCGATGCGCATGTTTGTGTGAGTGTGCCGGTGCGAGCGTTTATAGGGAGTTTCCAAACTGTTTCCCAATTATTTTTATATGTTATGTGAACTGTGCCTACGTGTATCGATGCGGTTTGAAACACGTAACCACTATACCATAATTGCTTTACACAGTTCACATAACTTTGGCTGCATGTTTGCTATTTTATTATGAAAGGCTATAGGAGTACTTTGTTAATTTATTTTTATAAAAGCAATTTTCCAAGGCTTTGCACGTTTTTTGTGCAGAAATTATTTTCAACTATTTATTCTATATCAATATATATATAGTAATAATTGATTGACAAAAGAAATGGTGGAATTTCTAACAGACTTTCAACCCCTTTTATCGCCTTTGCGGATTAATTTCCAAAAATCCTTTCACAGTGTAAAAGGTATGTAAGTTTTCACGGCTCTAGCTGCAGTAAGTTAGTTATTCTTTTATATTTATCGGTCTACAACAGAGTGATGATATTTTACCTGAAGACATGTACTGACAATGTAATTAAAAAATGGCGGTGACAACCGAGAGATCGAGAATTCTTCACCAAGCCTTATTGACATGAGATCCTGCAATCCTGATAATTACGTGCTGATATTGTAATACGACAAACTAAAAGAGAGCCCCTGTGATGAGTATTTCATAAATTTGGTAGTCACCACTCAATAGGAAATAGATAACGAACACCTCTTGGTCACTGGATATACACCCGTTGCTTCCAGAACATGTCTAAGTGTATCACTGTAGTAAATGATGTCCTAATACTTGGAAATAACATCACTTTTATACTTACCCTGAGGCCCGATGTACATTTATAAGTGTCTCGGTCATAAATCAATAGTAAGTAGAAGAATACAAGCCTTATTGCTGAAACTAGGTTCGAGAGTGAAATGGTGAGCCACGAACTTGTAAAAATCTTGGTTCGATGCGCGTTTGTTGCGATGAAGGTAACATCTCAAACCAAAGTGAGGTCGTTTGACCTTGAGCTCTTTGTGATAAGCCTGATCCGGAGTGCCCTAAGTGCTCACCTAAACAAAACCGGTCGGTTTTTTTTTTCGACTTGACTACGCTATTGACCCAGCAAGGTCTTAACAGCTTCACCGGCTTCACTATTAAGGCGAGCGCATAAGGCACTCATCACTTTATTTGACAGCTAGCTCAAGAGTGCACGGCACACCTCGGCTTGGACTGTTGCCTGATATGTGCAATTCGCGACCTATCTTTTTTTTTTTTTTAAACCTATATGTGTACCAAGCATACATACTTCAACAACTCTTATAGATATTTCGTATCGGATAATTTTCTGAACTATTTCAGTTCGATAAAGGAAAAAAATAAAATAAACCCCTTCCACTTTTATGTGTTTGCGTGCACGTGTGTGAAGGTGATATGTGTAATGTTGTCAAAGTGATGTAAGATTTTGTGTCACTGTATCGCGCGAGCAGCACACTCAAGGGCTCCACGCCGAGGGAACGGACCTAGGTTTGAGCCGCTGCCAAGAGGGGCCAAATCTGGTATGCGGGAGCGAATTTTACCCCCAGAACACGACGGCGTGATCTGTGGTTACGCGGGCGTGGGCGTGAACACGCTCTGTGTGAAAAGACAGGCTGGTACTGATCGTTCGCTGCCGTTATTTTATCGGGAGGATTGGTAAAACTATATGTGTTAGTTTTTATTTTAATTGGGCTCGGTAGGTGATGCTGCGAACGGGTTTAAGGCTTATTTTATAGGATTTCTCACTTACCAAAGGGGTCTATGTTTGAGTAAGTCCCTGTATAGTTCGGATCTACTATTGAAAACGGTAGATTTCGCTGCAATCGGGTTTTATTAAGATTTTTCGCGTTTAAAAATACAATTAAAACTGGTAATAACCGATTTCGTGCAGACGAAGCTGCACGGGTCAGCTAGTAATCAATTTGCATACATGATTACAACCACATGCACCTACAAACATAATAACAGTCCTATACAAACTTTTTCAAGAACCCACATACTCATCATAAACAATACATACATCAAGTTACTGGTTAATTATTAATTTTAATTTTGTACATTGAAATCGCCCTTTGTATTTTAAACAAGAATTTACTTTTTATTTTCTTTCTCCTTTTAACATCTTGTTATTAGAGCAACGTCAGATTTAATTATTTTTATCTTTGGATCTAAGTGAATTGACTAGAGACACAGGGTTAAATTTGTTGTACCTAGTTTAGCAGTTAGAGTATCACTAAGTGTGTGTTGTGTTTCCATAACAATGTAAATGAGGTGTTTAAATATGAGTAAACTATTCTTTATTTGTAATATAATATTTAGCAATAATACTTTGAAAAAATATACTAACCGACAACATTTATCCCTTGTGTAATTATTATGAAACTATATAGTGATTAGTGATATAGTGATCCAAAAGGAAGGTTTATATGAATAATACATAGATATTATAATACTGAAAAGCCGAAAAACTCAATTATTTGTAATGTAATGTCGTAACAAACATATTTTTATGCGCTTATATCGAAAACGCTGGCTAATCCTTACGAGATAGATTAGATTAATGTACTACGTAATTATATATCTTAAATAATATTATTAACCAATCCACATTGTCCCATATTAGTATCTACATTACACGCGTGCTAAGCTGGGGCGTGTCGCTAGTGAATTATAAAAACAAGTATTATTTATAAATCGAATATTCATCGATTTAAAACTTTTATACGCGTTTCAAAATACAAAATTAGTGCTTGCCACAAGTATGTTACACACAACAAAGTGTATATTAAGAGTGCATTAAGGATTAAAGTTATCGAAGCAAGGAAACTACAAAGAATATAAAGCAGGTCAATGCGTTATAAAATAGTGTAATAACCTAGATAAACTATTATTTGCTTACCATCTTCTTTGTTATACATAGTAACAAGAGGCAGGTTTTGTAACAAGCAATTGTAAATAATTAAAGTGTTGTACTTAATTACGTATGTCCGAATAGGTTTATGTAATTTTTCAACGCTGTTCTGAAGTAAAAACAGGCTACTTTGTTCATATTATACCTACCTAAAATCATAACTAATATGCTTCCAAAACTTAAATAATACGCGTATAATTAAATCACCTTGATAAAATTAATTGCTTGTAAGTTTTTTTTATGTCATAGGAGGTAAAGGAACAGGTGGATCATCTGATGTTAAGTGATCAACGCCGTTCATATACACCAGCAACACTAGAGGAGTCTGCAATTGCATTGCCAGCCTTTGTTAGTGGGCATGGGGGGAGAGGGAAGGGGGATAGATGGAAAGGGAGAGGGGGGGTTTCCGGTGCTCTCACTGACCGAACGAAACGCAACAATGCAAAGAACTGTTATTTCACGTCGGAGTTTCTGTGGGTTGTGTGGTACTACCCCGGGCGAGATGATCCATTCATGCTGTAACCAGTAATAGCCTCAGTGTGGCTCTACCACCTACAAAGTGTGTGTGTTGATGATGATGATTTAGTTGATAGCGTGTTCGGACACAGCGTTGATAGACGTTGGCTCAAATTTTATCAACTGAGTTCAACTTGCGGCTAAGGAAAACATTGTGATGAAATCATAGCATGCTGAAAGGGCTTTTTAGGGCGTTTTTCTAGCTACCGTGCTCAAGGTGAAAATTTATCGCGAAGCATCAATTGGTTTGTTCCAAATACTGCACATGGAATTCAGCTCCCTCTAGATCAGTGCTTCCCAACGTGGGGCCTACGCCCCACAGGGGAACAATTTAAAAATGGACTCGACAGGACTTTAACCCTTTCGCTTTGGGTTATTTAAATGCAATGCTAGATATTGGCGACAAATTTTAATAAAAAAGGCAGATTTTTAAAAAAATGCTGTAAATAATTATTAGGTATAATCTTTTGGTAGTACCAAAATATTAACGGCGCAATTAGAGCCTTCAAGTCAAGTAAGTTTTCATTATCTTTTGAGATTTTACTTACGAGGTTTTGATAACAATTACATAGTGATTTCTTCCTAAAACTTATCATTTATATTTCTTAAAGGAAAAAAACAATTTTTAAAGGTTTTTTTTTTATTATGTTCCCTGCTTTTGTTCCTCTGACACAAGTCAGAGACGTTTTGTAGCGTGGGGAAGAGTAATGGCGTGGGTTTCTTTGCTCTTATTTGGTTGGGCTGTACCTATTTTAAGTTGCAGCCTATAAAAGGTGTACATACAGTTTGACGTAACAAAAATCGTAGTATCAAGTTGGTGTTAACAATCATGACATTATTAAGTATATATATATATATATATATATATATATATATATATATATATATATATGTTTCTATTCTTATTATATTTTATTTTTTAAAGGTTAAAAATTATGTATGGGAGAGCGGCATAAAAATTTTAGAAATGTTAAGGTGGGGCATGGATGAAAAAGTTTGGGAATCACTGGTCTAGGTTTATCATGTTCATCATTTCAGACTCATTGTCATTTAACATCATGAAATTATGGTCGAAAGCTAAGACTTGTAAAGTATAAAAAGAGTGTAATAATCGAATATTCTCTTCTGCATTTGATTTAATGAACCTGAGATCTTTAATCGTAATGTAGTTCTGATTGCGTCGTAGATAATTATACATGAATAATTTACAAACGAGTAAATATATTGCACTATTTGCTAATCTATACTATAATAAAACTGTAACAAGTCGAAATCTGTACATTAAATATTTTTTGAAAATTTTAATCAGGGTAGACTATGTTATCGATATAGAAGCCAAAAATAATCTTTTTACAATTTTTGTCTGTCTGTCTGTCTGTCTTTCTGTCTGTCTGTCTGTCTGTCTGTCTGTCCCTATGCACACGCATCACTCTGAAAGTACTGAACCAATCTTGACGAAACTTGACATAGTGATACCTAATATAACGAGATTACATCAAATGTACTTTTTATCCCATAAAACACGAAGAGTTCTCCAATATTTATGATTAAAGTCTAGAATCTAAGCCCGTATTACTCTGAAAGTACTATGCCATTTTTAACGAAATTTAACACGGTGATAACTGATATTACAAGGCTACATCCAGGATACTTTTTGTCCCATAAAACGCAAGGGGTTCTCCAGGATAACGAAAAACAAAAATTTGTAATTAACGTAACTAGACTTTTTTGCGACACCTTAGTACAAGAGCCGGCAACGTTGAAAGAACAAGAATTTTAGAATACCTGGTTCTTTAATATATCAATATATATTTTTTGTATCATAGGAGGCAAACGAACAGGTGGGTCACGTGATGTTAAGTGACCACCACCCTTTATAGACACTAGCAACACCGGGGTGTCGTAAATGCGTTGTCAACCTGTATATTGGGGGAGGGTAAGGGAAGGCTAAGGAGAAAAGGAGAAGAGAGGTGAGCTTCCGGCGCTCTTACTGACCAAACGAAACACTACGATGCAAGCACTGTTATTTCACGTCGGTTTTCTGTGAGAGGTTGGCATTAGCCCGAAAGGACACTTGGTAGCCGGTTAACGTTGTATTTTTAATGCGCATTTTGATTTATGAATAGGTTTAGGAACATTTTTTTTCAGTAACTTTTAAACACAATTAAAAGCATGAATTTATCACAGTCAGACATATTTTTCTATAAACAATCATATATATACCCGCTGATATATTTAATAAATAAAAATGATAAATTTCAGACCAATTATTTTTTTTAGCAAAGAACAAATATCATTTTATTAAACATTATTGATATTAAGATTTCAACATGTACAATGAAACAACAATAAACGTAAATGTATGATTTGGGATTGACGCCATCTCAAATATATGCGTCAATTATCAGGCTATACGAAACCGAAATACCTTGGGCCGGCGAGGTGAAATATCTCGGCGTCACTTTAGATAAACACTTAAATTTCGATTCACACACATATAGAGTGCGAAACAAAGCCGTTATGGTCTTGGGTGGTCTCTGTCGTTTGCTTTGTCATAAGAGTAAAATATCCCCCAGACATAAACTCACTTTATATAAAACTTGCATCCGTCCGATTATGACGTACAGTTGTTCGGTCTTTGCACATGCGCAAAATCGTATTTAAAAGTTGCAGGTTCTCCAGAACCGAGCCCTACGTAAAATCACTGGTGCCCCATGATACGTCCGGAATAAGGATCTCCACGGGGACCTGGAGATGCCTTCTGTCTGAGCGTATATAAAATCACTCACACGTAGTTATTTCGAATAAGCCGCGAATCATCCCAGCCCTTTAGTGGTATCCGCCGCGAACTATGAACCCGTACCCAACGCTGCGCAGTATAGAAGACGACCGCGACACATTTTACCGACCCTCCTGATTCAATCACGTCAGCGAAAGATCAGTACCAGCCTATCTCTTCAAACAAAGCGAATTCACGTTCACGCCCGCATAACCACAGATCATGCCGCCGTGGTCTGGGGTTAAATTTCGCTACCGCACACCAGATTAGGCCCCGCTCGGCAACGGCGGCCCCGCTCGGCAACGGCGGCCCCGCTCGGCAACGGCTGAAACCTAAGTCCATTCCCTCGGCGGGGAGCCCTTGAGTACTCTGCTCACGCGATACATTGCCACAAAACTTTACATCAATGCTACAACATCACACACATCACCTATACACACGTGCACGCCTACACGCTTACACGCTGTTTTTCTTTTTCAGAGAAATAGACGACAAAGAGTTCTACCCTTATTTTTCTACATCCTATCCTGTCTTATATAGTTAAGAGACTTTTCTCCGATACAATATACATACAGGAGTTGTTGAGGCACACATGCCTGGTACACATGCATGTTTCAATAACTTATATACGTATATCTAGATAGATTAGCTTAGGTTAGCTCAGATAGGTCACGATTTTTGCACAAAACAGGCAACAGCCCAAGCCGAGGTGTACCGTGCACACTTGAGTTGGTCGCCCAAACATCCCAAGTCGGTTGAGTGCTTTCAGCGCTCGCCTCAATAGTTCGATGAAGCTGTAAAGACCTTTCCAGGTCAACAGCGTATACATTTCGAAAAAAAAAATGCGTCGATAACATACGCTGCTACAATTATCGCTATCATTATCGTGCAGCCAGTAGTACTGCACTAAACTATACCTATAGCTATATTCTATACACATATTATTTTTATAGCAATAAATCGGTCTATATATTGAGTTAATAACTGAATTTGTGTGAAAGATGAAATTTGTACTTATGTATATCTAAATATAATAATAATAAAATTACTGCTATTCTAGCATGGATTAAGATTACTTTTATTTTTATTTCCAAAAAATAGCATCAAGCATATTACTGTCAATACCATAAATGTCTTTCAATAATAATTCCATTTTAATAACGTTTCAAAGTTAGTGAAAAATACATCCTAAATTTTAAAAATCAATATTTTTGTCTGTAAAGGTACGATATACACAAATAAACGCAACTCTTACCGGCAGCCAGATAGCCCGTTGTTCGGATGAATATAATATATAAAACTGGCTTACTTAATTGATACTTTCCGGTATGGCCTCTACCTATGTAGGTATTTTCGCCAATATCAAGTGTGACAAATACACGATATAAATTTAATGCCAAATATTTAGTGTAACAACTTAGAATAATCTATAATAGAAACATATCAACATGGATAAATTACCAAAAGGTGATAGGTACTATGTTGTGAGTGGTACAGAGATTATTTATAAAAATAAATTGGAAATATATTTAAAATACGTTTTCGAAACAGTTTATAACTCTTAGACAATAGTTTCAAGCAATTGACAGTTGACGACGCTTCGGCGCGATGTCAGACGCTTCGATACGGTGTTCATATATCTTTCTTTAATACAATGGAATATAAAAAGGTTTTAATACAAGTTGAGAATAGTTATGATATTTATAGTAGTAGTAGTTATAGGTATAGATGTTTATTTAGTTTTATGTAGGTTAGTTTTTATCTTAATTGATCCTGGTAGATGTTTTTTTTCTTCGAAATGACTACGCTATTGACCGAGCAAGGTCTTAACAGCTTCACCGGACTACAAACAACGGAGTGTTTGATGGTGCTACGAACAGGTACTAGGCTTATTTAAAAAAAATTACATGTAATCTGGGTATATGTTTCAGTGAATCCGTGGATAGTTTGGATTCACAATTGGAAACGGTAGTTGTGGCTGTAATCGGGTATCAGTTTTATTAAATTTTTTCGTGTTTAAAAATACAATGGAAACCAGTGATAACCAATTTGGTGCAGACGAAGTTGCACGGGTCAGCTAGTCTATAATATTAAAACGAATCACGGAATGTCTTGCTAAGCGCAAATCTCGAGAACAGCCGAACCGATTTCGCAAATTCTTTTTTTGTTGTGTTTTTATTGTCAGGAGAAGGTTCTTATGCAAAAAAGCGCATATTTTAATATACCTAAAGCGGCTAGCTCGGTTCTTTAAAAAACATCTTTAAATCAAAATAAACTGTTAGGTTTAGCTCATAAAATCAGCATTTTTTACCTAACAAAAAGTATCAAAAAGAGATATCTCTTTTCTGTCACTCGGATTCGAACTGGGGTTACATGGATTTTTGAAACAGCGATTTCCTTTCGAGCTATTTTTGTTTCGACAGAGTCGGCAAAATTTACCTTTATATTCTAGCTATAATTTTTCATTGCCTGAAACTTAACTGAGTTTGAAAAGTCAAAAAAAAAAATTCTATGAATAAAATCTAGCTAGATCGAATTATCATCCTCGAAACTACCTATATACTAAGTTTCACGGCAATAGATGACACCGTTTCCGAGATCCTGAATATATATCAGTATAAAAACATATAGGAATTACTCGTTTAAAGGTATTAGATTTGACTTACCGTCGGAAACAGTAGTTATCTTTAGATGAAAGTTACCCTATATGCTTTTGACAGTGTATATGCAAAATTTCCGATTATTATTTGATAATTTCTCTTAGACGTGAAGTGTAACGAACAAACTCACATTAGTTTCACATCTCAGACTAAGGGTAAAAAAAACATAAACAAATCAGACATTCTGGATTTTTTTTAATATTCTCGTTATGTACAAGCGGTATAATATATGATTTGATAGATCTAGAACGCGTTATCGGTTCATGACCACGGCCTGTGTAATTAGGCCAAAATGTCGAGTACGCAAAGTGAGTTCGTTTTAGACCTGGTCAAATCATACACAAGTAAAAAAAAATAAGGACCAACAAGACATTTCACAATTTTTCGAATGGCAGTAACTCAAACTGATTGTATCGGTTTAAAAAAAAAAAAAAAAACTTCAAATTTAAAGATTGTATGATGAAAAAATTTTCAAAGCAACGTGCAAAAAAGGTGATTTTTATTTACCAAAAATTTTATCGAATGAAACAAGAAAAATGCTTCAACGGATTCAATTGAAACTTTGTGGACTTTTTGTTTATATACTGAACTGTAAAAGGCCACTTAAAATTAATGAATGGTATTCTCAATGATTTTTGTAAAAGTCATCAAAATCCTTTTTCTTAATTTTTGAAATTTATGTAGAGTATGATGGATTTTTTTTTTCGTAAAATGAATGGAATTTCTTTGTAGAGAGTTTATTTACAAGTTTCCAAAACCCACTATTAATTCCTTGTGCAATCATATCTCAACCAGAAATAGTTGTATGAAGGATTGGAGCTTAACGAAGAAGTTATCTGGTTCATATGGTGCATATATCAGAAAAAATCCAAGTCACATTTTTTTTCATGATATTCATTGCGATTAAGTTATACACCTTACTTTGGAAATGTTTTTTCTCAAAATTAGACACTCCAAGTTTCGAATTGTTCATTTTTCACTCTGATACAATCATTTTTAACGAAGATACAACCAAAAAATCGCAAAAAAATAGAATCTTTTATCCCCACATTTTTTACTAGTATCATATCATAAAGACACTATTTAGTCGTAGCGAAAATTTATTTTAAAAGAAGATATATTTGTTTTTAAATAATATAATATAGATATTATACGTAATAAACCACAGTTAAATCACATGTTGGAGGAATAGTTAATTTACGAGAGAATGGTTGTACCGACAAATGAAGCTCCGAGCGAGCGGCAAGCAGCTAAAAAGTGGTGGAAACTAAGAACCGTTAAGATACCCAAATACCGGACAGTATAGTGAGGTAGACGGTGTAGAGTGGGCCGTTATAAACTTGTTATATGAAACAATTTTTAATATTTAATTATAAGTATATAATCTTAGAAGTTTTCCACATTTTTAAATATACACTAAAGTTGTATAGTGAGTGCCGGGTTTTATAGTAAACATAAGGGAAGTGATTTAATATTATTGGTAACTTGACACGGATATGATTGCAGTACATTCTTAAGTAAAAATAGCTATACATGTAGATTTTCGTAAACTCGTTATTAAATATTTGTATACTTAAAACAAAAAGTATATTTTACAATCTTAAGATTTTACGATGAAGGATATTAAAGAAAATACTCATGAAATGTGTGTCGACGAGAAAGGGAAACCGTTTGTGATGTGGGGTGATAACAAAATCACACTAGAAACGGAACCAGTCACCGACAAAGCGATATTGGAAAAAGCTGAAAAAGAACTAAGAGAAATTCCGGAAATTGTTGAATCGGCTTTAAAAGAATTGCGAAATCTTCTAAAAGGTACTGTAATGGAAATATTTACATTTGCGACTACATTGGATCATGTTTTAATTTATAGTTGCCTTAATATATGTAATTAGGTTTCCAACTTTCTGATATAAATATACAATAGATGATAGTGTGAACGAATGTAATTTGCTTGTTGGCTCTTTGGTATGTTCGGGTTATGAGTCACTAAAAACAGTTTCTCGTAATTTTATGAAAGTTTTAGACGGAAATAAAGTATAATTTTCATGATTGATTCTTTATAAAAATAGTATTTATGAAGACAGAAAAAATATAATTATAAAGTAAAAACGTTTTATTTAATTTTAATGGTTGTTATTGGAACTTGTGTTTATAGTAGTAATCTATCGGTTTTTTTTTCAAATGGCTATAAATTTTATTTTCAAGTTAATGTGCAGCTACCTAATTTGTACGAGAGACCTTGTAGCTGACTGTCATTATAGGAATAATGATGGATCATTAGATCTCTGCAAACATTAAGTATCATTATGCGGAATGTTTTGTATTTGTTTTTCCTTAATGTCCCCAAAAAACACCATTTGCCATTAAGATTATAGTCAATGAGGTTAGTATTGTTTCCATGCTTAAATAAGTGGCAATGGATTATTGTACCTTATTTTAAAAACTCGCCAATGGTCAAAGAAACTGGTACTGTCACAATGCGTTTTTCAATCGTCCAGACGCCAGTATATTTAATTTAGATAGAAAATAGTATCATAAGATATATCTCCTTGATTTCTGTAGACATAAGTTTTGGTACGTTTAAAATGAGATCATAGTTTTGATTTAAAATTTTATTAATTAGTTAAATTAAAAATTAAAAAAAAACCATATTAGTGGATTCTCATACTGCTGGTTTGTAATGTAAGTAGTAGGTGAACAAAGTGAAAAAAGCGGAAAGACGTAATAAACTAGTTCATAATTATTTTATACATTTACTAACGTATTTTAATGAACAAAATAATGGCTCCGTTGGAGTTTCAGGACGTAGGTTTCAAATTTATCTTTTTATCATTATTTGTACTCGCTCTTTCTTGCAGGTGAGAAATCATTGTCCGTACCCATTGAAAATGATGATTTCCTTATGAAATTCTTACGGCCTTGCAAATTTTATGCGGAGAGCGCTTTCAAAAGGGTAATTATTCTAATTTTATTTCTATTATGATACGATAAATTATATTAATTTTTAGTATATAAATTTCTTCACTACGATCCAGAAAATAGGCAAATAATAGTCGTCTATTGGTAGTATACCCAATAAATAATATTTTAGTTTATCCTCATTCGAATACTTTCTCAATTACATATACCAGGTGACTGTTTAAAGTTTAATACCCTTCAATTCTTAGGTAGTTCATGGTTACACTATATATATTAAATAAAAATATCAAAACAAATACTAATAAACAACTAATGTACCCTAAGTTTAAGTTTGTTCTAAAACTTTTTTAAATATGGGAACGATACTTTTAAACGTAAAATAAATATATCTAGGTTCAATGACTAATATAAAAGGGGCGCTTTTCATGGTTAATCATTATGTAACTGCTTATCATTGAAACACCGCGCGGTTGAACAAAGGGAAGCTGGACCTCCCTTGGCAGTGGCTCAAGCCTAGGTCCGTTCCCTCGGTGTGGAGCCCTTGCGTGCGCTGCTCGCGCGATACAGTGACACAAAATCTTACATCACTGCGACAAAATTACACATTCACCCCCACACGCGTGCACGCATACATGCTAACACATGAAAGTGGAAGGGTTTTATTTCTTTCCCTTATCGAATATGATATATATATATATATATATATATATAAGAGTTGTTGAGGTATATATGCTTGGTACACATATATGTTTCAACAACTCATATATATATATGAATAGTTAGCTTAGCTTAGGTTAGCTCAGATAGGTCGTGAATTGCATGTATCAGGCAACAGCCCAAGCCAAGGTGTGCCGTGCACCCTTGAGCCAGTTGTCAAATAAATTCGGCTGAGTGACTTAAGCGCTCGCCTAAGTAGTCCGGTGAAGCTGTTAAGACCTTGCTGGGTCAATAGCGTAGTCAGATCGAAAAATAAAAAAGGAAGCGGGATGCCGGTCTAGGTGCGAGACGCGACCGAAACTGCGCGGCATGGTGTGATTTATTGCTTTCCTTATTATTTACACCAGTTCGTATTTGCGTAAATCGCCTGATGTTGAGTGTAGATCAGTTCTGTTTTTCTCTAGATAATTAGGTCAAATATTAAGCACCTATTTTTTTTTTAATTTAGAACGAGAAACAACTAATGATTATACTGAAAAAATATTGCTGGCGACTAACCAGTCGTGCTGTATACAAATAATATAAAAAAAAACTTGAGAGGTGTCAAGGGATACCCGGATGGAACGAAGTACCTTTCGATTAATTAGTGAAGGAATTGTAATAAAATTTTATTTTTTTTAAGTTATAATAATATTTTTTTTATTATTAACAAATATAATGTTATATAAACTTAATCAGTAGGCTCAATTTTCGTAATAATTGGCTTGTGGTATCTGAAGTAGGAAACATATGTTTGAGATCATTATTATTATTATTTTTTATTATTTACAAAAAACCTGTATACACTCAACAAAAATAATCGTCGCGACACCAAACTCTTCAATGCGAAATAGAAATGAAAATATCTGGCTTGCTTTCTATAAGAGAGAGAGAGAGAGACAGACAGAGAAACATGCGACGCTGCACAGCTTACAATAGCTTACTATAGCAAAAAGTGTCGGGACAACTTTTCGTAAGAATTTTTTCCGTCTAGCCCCCTTTCACAACGCGCGATAAGGAACTTCGTTCCAATAAATTTAGATAACATATAAAAATATATCTTACTTATTATCATTTAATTTTCCTTTTTTCACATTGTCTAAGTGTTCATATGCGTAACCTCTATTTAAACTTCAGTATACTTCATTTTTTAAATTTTTACACTGTTTTTAGCAGTGTAATTTTTTTCTTTTTGCCTGATACTTTTTTACTTGTTATGTAAACATTCTGTGGGGTGTCGGAAAGACTGAGATTTTGTTTTCCTGATATTTTTATTTTGTATTCTATTGCCGAGTTTTACAAATAAACAAATGCGTAATTCATTCACTTAATAAGCAACGCTTGCACTAAACCGAAACATTTAGATGCTGATAGTTAACAATGTATGTTATTATACAATACACGTTAACGATAATTGCTTAATTTACAAAAATGAGATATATATTATATATGTATAATAAAAAACTGGCATCGTCTAAGGTAACTTCTATACATTTAACACATCAACAAGGACTTCTTAATTTATCGATTTTACATGTATCTTATCGCAAAACCTTGTAAATATCGTTGCATCATTACCTTAACTAATCGATCGATGTTTGAATTAGATCCGTTCCATTGTATTATAATGTTGCATTTGAAATTTGTTTTATACCAGCTAATTCTCGTTTTGTTGTACATAAAAATAAATGGTAATGGGTCATTCGAATGCAAAAAATAAATAGCCCAGTATTATGTACAAATTTCTTTTTACGTCATAGGAGACAAACGAACAGGCGGTTCACCTAATGTTAAGTGATCAGCACCATCCATATACACCAGCTACACCAGAGGAGTCGCGAGTGCGTTTCCAACCTGTATCGGTGGAGAAGGGGAAGAGATTGAAGGGAGAGGGAGGGAGTTGTGCCTTCGGCGCTCTCACTGATCGAACGAAACGTAACAATGCAAGCACTGTTACTTCACCTCGGTTTTCTATGAGAGGGTAGTACTACCCCGGACGAGCCGACCCAATCATGTTGAAGACAGTTATAGCATTAGCGTGGCTTTACCATCTACAATCGAATGATACATAGTCCTATATGTGGATATATTTTGTCGTAATTGAGCCCCAAAGGAAATATGTATTTTCATTATACATACATTTATAGATATACTAGCAGGCCCGGAAGACGTTGTACCGCCCATTTTATAAAAAAAAAATCTTGACAATTTATATACAACAGAAACCTTCTTCAAGAATCACTTTATCAACTAGTGAAAACCGCAAGAAAATCCGTGCAGTAGTTTTTTAGTTTACCGCGAACAGACAGACAGACATGTTAGGGGACTTTGTTTTATACTATGTAATAATCATTATTTAGGCATAATAAAGTTTTCAAACTAATTTGTGTAATATTTATTCTGTTAAAGTTATAATATTTGGTGAGATTTTCGTCTGTCATGTGGTGGCTGTCGGTCCTTGCGATAGAAATAAAAAACAGTGATTAAATTCTGTTAGAATCGTCATTTATGGAATCCGCAATAGTAGCCAGTAACCAAGACAACATTTCATTTTTATTCTATATTTTTTATAATCTGTCAGGACGCTTTTTTTCATGAACTGACTACGCTATTTCTTTGCAAGGCATTTATAGCTTCGCCGGACTACAAGGACGCTATTTACAAAAGCGTTCCAATACCCTACAACCACTTTTATATTTTTCCATTATCTTGTGTTATTTGACATCTACATTTAGTAATAGTAGAATTTTACGTAATATGCTCGTATATATTGTATATATTGTTGTTTAATGTGTATAAATGAAGTGTATGGAAAATAATACTACGGAACATTAATTCTGAGAGTTCCAAAAAGCTCTCTGGAAAGTTCTAACAAGAGATCCACCATTTTATTAGAATATTGAAATTATCGTAACATACATGTACTACTCGACAATGTTAGTAATGATCTGGAATATTCGTTATAAATTTTTATTTAAAGTAATGAAATAAAATTGTTCCTAATACGATTTCCTTTTTCATAGATACAAGCGTACTATAAGTTTAGATTGTCGCACGCTGAATATTGTTGCAACCTCGTCCCATCTGGTACACGAGCAACGTTTGACCAATCCATAGTGTCAGTGTTATCGCCAAGAGATCAACATGGACGTCGCATCATGTTAGTAGAGGCTGGAGGTAACTGACTTATAACTAACAAAAAGAACCAAATTTCTATATTAGAACATGTACAGAAACGGTTTTTGTACGTTTGTTATATTGATTTTGAATGTCGGCAGATGCTCATTTTAACAAATAGAATTAATATTTAACATAATAAAATTTGAGAGCCTGCTTTTTATTCACAGATACACTTAAATATACTAGTATATACCAATGCCATTCCAACAATTATCACGAAACTAATAACAACGATATACGTTGGAAATCATCGAACCGTAAGCGTTACACTGCGTACAAAAAAAGCATATAACTATATTATATTCGAAGAGTATAATACTATTTTTTTCCGGTTACAATGCGGTTTTTGCGGTTCAACCATGACAAAAAAAGGTATATTTTTGATCCTAAAATAAAACATTAAATATCTGCTTCGAAAAATTTGCAATATACCTACTGCTTGTAATGACTTCAATCTCATCACTGTAAAGGTTGTTTGAAGAAATTATGTTACTATGAAAGCCTTTGTCACTATAGACAATGTTTATTACCAATTATATGTACTATTATACTACGAAAGTACCTCATCTAATAACAATGCTGTAGCAATACACATAATACCTACACAGTTAAGGTGGTAGAGCCACCCTGAAGCTGTAACTGGTTTCAGCATAATTGGCTTACCCGGGGTAATACCACTCTCTCACAGAAAACCGACGTGAAGTAACAGTGTATGCGCTGTTGTGTTTCGTTCGGTTAATGAGAACACCGGAGGCCCACCTCTCCCTCTTTCTTACATGCCTCCTCCTTTCCCTATCCACTCCATCCCTCCACTCCAATCCATCCCTATCAACAAGGACTGGCAACGCACTTGCGACTCCTCTGGTGTTGCTGGTGGCTATGGACGGTGGTGATTACGTTAAGGCGACCCACATGTTCGTTTGCCCTCCTATGATATAAAAGAAACAGTATGTGTTACATGATATACCCTACAGATTGAAAGAGATACTGCATAAGGCGGATAATTCAATTAAAGTACGCGATCATCGAAAACTAACCAATCAGGGGGTGTACCCAAGTTGCTTATCGACAATTACTAACGCAAATAGAAAACGAAAAAATGGAAATGACATATCTAAACGATATATCACGTGATACTCTTTGTCGATAAGCAACTTGGGTAGGCCTCCAGGTTATGATAAAAATGTGGAGCTAATTAGAACCGACAAATATATAAAGCAACGAGTTTTTATTATTCTTATACTTTATGTTTGACTACTATTATTCATTTTTAGTTTTTACTTTTATTACACCAGTAATAGTCTACTTTTTATTGTCTCTAATTATTTGCAAACACTATATATGTACATATATCTCGTACCTCCAGTCAATTCAAATAAACAGGTTTTCGTAAATCTTTTGCCAAAGCGACTACAAGATTACACATTGGATTAATGTGTTCATTTCACATACAAAATCTTCTGAAAGTAGCAACATACTTGTTGTACTGTCACATCCATATTATTTAATATTAATTAAAGAGGTATAATATTGAAACAACTTATGGATTCATAAATGCCAATTTTATTCTCTTGACTATATTAAGCGAACTTAGGGCTACATTCAGAACGGTCAAACAGATTGACGAGAACTGTAGGTATTTCGGTAACTTAAGCACTTCATTCGATTGAATTATGTGACAGTAATGTTCACACAATAATTTTATTCTTATAATCGTTCATTCTAACAATAATTTTATTTTTATGCACTGCGCCCGCGGCTTCACATGAGTTTAATTTTTTAAATTAATTTCAGTACAGTTACGTATGTTAAATAAATCTTGTATAAATGACTATTGTGCGGGGTGGTACTTCCATGATATAAGCATACACAGTTCGGCCCTTCTCTGCAGTGACACTCCAAACATCTTCCGCGCTGTTGTGCGAAATCTGAGAAGCATCTTTATTGAGCCAGAATTATTCACTTTTTAAGATCCTAATGCCCGCTAAGTTTTTAACCGACTTCAAAAAAAGGAGGAGGTTATCAATTCGACTGTATGTTTTTTTTTTTTTTATGTTTGTTACCTCATAACTTTGGACTGGCTGAACCGATTTTGAAGATTCTTTTTTTATTTGAAAGGGTGTTCTTCAAGGGTAGTTTGATGAGAGTTTGGTTAGGTTCTGATTATGGGATCCCTGACAAAGTAACACAACTTTCAAGAAACAAGTCTACTCCTTTCTTAAGGGCCGGCAACGCATCTGTGATTCCTCTCGTGTTGCAGGTATCCATGGGCGACGGTGATCACTTACCATCAGGTGACCCACATGTTATAGAAAAAAAAAATTATGTACACTAAAAATGGAAAAATAAAGTAAATTAAAAAAAAAAGAATTAACCGACTTCAATATTAATCAGAGGCATAAAAATAAGGCACTGAAAACCGGAAAATAAATAGTTTATCAAATTAACCAAATTTAATGAAACAT
>JACEII010000008.1:14812143-14859157 GCA_014332785.1 Antheraea mylitta | reverse complement strand
GTGGCAAACTCATACGGATACGTAATAAATAATAACAAGTAATCTATTGTTATTCATGTTGGTGAAAAAATGGAAAAGGTAAAATTCTTATAAATTCGTGATATTGGTATGTGATAAAGTTAAATATAACAACTCCCTGTACTACTTATAGACTATTTGCAGGAGAAAAATAAAGTGTCAAATGGTGTATTTTAAAACTCTTTTTAGTTTATTCCCATTACCATTTAGTTTATAATGTCCCTGACTACGGTGTCACGTAGCCACTGAGGTGGCAAGTGAAGTACAAAATAGTTTACGTACAAATCGAGCTCCTTCAGGCATTAAAACTAGTTCAAGTCGCAAAAAAAATACATTTAACGTTCTTCTACGAAAACAAAAAAAATCGCTATTCTGACCGTAATATTAAATCATACATAATGAGTACTATAATCTTATGATAAAATCGACGGTTGTCTGCGCGGTCTCAAAGATATCCTGATTTTCCATGTCCACCTTCATACAAATTTTTCGTAAATAAAATATAACTAGTCAGGTGTCAAGCCAAATTAATCCAAGTGATATATGTATATCAAAATACACTGAAGGTAGTTCCCGCAAAAAAAAAAGTCTATAAGAGCTGATTTTCAGCCTAACGTGCGTCGAGTCTTGTTTTCGTAATAACTTCTCCAAACGGAGATTTTAGCGAGATCGTGAAATGTAATGGCTTTTATACCTTTTTCATAATGTTGTGTTATTTTGTAATATTGGTGGAATTTTACGTAAAATTCATTTTCAGTAGTAGTAGAGCCATGCTGAAGCTATTATTGTTTTCAGCACGAATGGGTCGGCTCGTCCGGGGAAGCACCATCCTCTCATAGAAAACCGACGTGAAGTAACAGTGCTTGCATTGTTGCGTTTCGTTCGGTCAGTGACAGAGCCGGAGACCCACGTACCCTCCCCTTCCCCTTCCTTTCCTGTCCCCCCCGCCCTCTTCCCAAACACAGGGTGGCAACGCACTTTTGACTCCCCTGGTTGTTGCAAGTGTCTATGGACGGTTGTGTTCACCTAACATCAGGTGACCCATCAGTTCGTTTGCCTCCTATGATATAATATATATATATATATAGTTCGGTCATATATACGCATCTATATACAATTTATGAAAAATAATACCACGGAGCATGGATTCTGAGACGCCACAAAACTCTCTGGAAAGTTCTAACAAGGGGCCACTGTCTTGTTAGCATATTGAAAACTAGCCTCTAGCAGCGACTTTGTTAGCGTGGAATAGTTACTTTGGGCTAACGCTAACATGCAACGGAAGCTTTCAAGAGGAAAAAACCCCGATTTTTAAACATTCATCAATGGTGTTCCGCTCCTATTGGCCTTGGCGTGATAATATATTATAACAAACTGACAAACTCACAACCTTTACCTGTTCATAATATTCGTATAGAAGTATACATATCACAAGACAATTGAAATAATATTACCTACTCAACAATGGTAGTGATGATCTAGAAGATTAGTAGCCGAAACTATAATAAATAAATCTCCAAACAGCACGTATTATTCATTAATGTCAGTCATGGAGTAAAAAGTTTCTATAGGAAGTTTAATCGAAAACGTCGCTGTATAGTTATTGGCAGTTAAGAATGAGGTGGACACAGAAAATTGATGAAAGTATTTTTCAACGGTAACCGACAAACCAGGTTTCGGGTAATACGTTTTTGTGTCACTTTCTATGTTATTTGTTCTTAGACGATTACCCATTTTAAGTTAACCATATATTAGTTAATGTTGTAATGAATACACAGATAAATAATATTAGTTTTGTTGTCAATAAAGTTAGTATTAAATCTATTAAAAAACTAGCTGACCCGGTCACGCGTTGCAGTGGCTCAGTCTGTATAAGTTGGAATAAAATTATGGTAGAAAATTTGGTATTCTAAGGTAATAAAGTCTGCATAAATACATGATACAAAAAACCAACGTCACGTAGTATATAAACAAACAGAACACATGCACCATAAAATATAGTTGAAAAAGAAATTGAAAATTAAAACGTGGTGCCATCTATGTGATATTTATAACAGTCGGTCCCATAGTTTCCTATCAACAAACTCAGTTAAAGCGCCATCTGTTCGAGACTGCTGAAACTTACAATTATTAACAATAATTAACATTGACAATCATTTGATTTGGAATTAAAAACGACTGAAGTCATTAATTGAAATATAAATTATTCTAACTCTCAAACTGGACCAAATTATACATAAATGCCAACTTTCTTGAAGATTGGTTGAGTAGTTTCGGAGTTCAACGTGAACAAAGATCATGATATTGGTTTTTTATGTATTTAAGTATATTTTAAGTTAGTTAGCGAGGGTTTTTTCTCTACTTATAAAATTAAATATTACATATTCGCTTTCGGTGAAAAAGGAACGATTAATCAAAACATGTAATAAAGTCTTAAAAGTGTTTCCACTAGTCGAATGGGTAATTCTATTTGGATATATCATTAAAAATCAATGGGATGGACCACTAGAACTTCTCTTTTATTAAAAAAAAAATACATACAAACATAGCAAGACATACTTAAAAACAAATAAATTATTACAATTATTTTGTCTTTCTTTACATCAAAGCACAGCCATATTGATGGTGGAAATGTTACTTGACTAATAGGCTGAGATTAGTTAAAATACGTTAGTCAATTAGCCTTACCACCGTCGATATGATCGACATTTCTGTATACCCTGTAAATGCATGCAATCAAGAATGTTAAAAAAAATATATTTAAGCATTAGTATTTTCAAGAATATTGGTTACAGCTTTTCTCTAGGTTTATTTTTTTACTATTTTAGACCCTAATGTCATTGGTTACAGAGATTGTGGTCAAGGGCTTAGAAATCTTTAAATAACACATATTTTTATGTATTTCGTATAATTTTTATAACAAAAATGTGACAAAGTGATACATCAAATCGATATTTGAGTTTGATATTGTTTTTATGTAAGTAGGTATTTAAAAAGTATTAAATTTGTATGTACTTCTATCATTAGGAAATATCACAATCATTGAATATATTGTAATAATCTAAAAAATCTAAAGATCTAAGTTGTATCTAATTTGAAAAAAAAAACATTTAATCCCCATTTACATGATCTTAACCTAATAAATTATCTTTGTACGTATTACTGTCTAACCTAAATCTTATTGTCTATTATCACGGAGGCCAAATATATCACATTTATTTATCTGAATCAACTCCTCACGGGTACCGCTTCATTTCTTTTTGTAGCCGTATGAATTGATAGCTGAAACAAAAATGATGCCATGAACTTATGATAATGATAAGAAGGCATTGGAGCTTCTTCGAGGTCTTCTGTGGTGTTATAGTAACCACACTTCATTGTGGTGAACATATAAAATAACTCGAAAGGGCTGTCACATTTTCTTTCTGAAGGATTTGCTTGGCAATACGCGATAAGATCGTATGAAAGTATCTACGGCTTGTAGGCTGTACTTTATAGATGTTTTACATACTCATTTAATTTGTATATATGAAATATTTTGTTGCTGGATAAATGACACTCAAAGAAAGTTGTTTTATGAGGGACGAAATAGTCGCTCTGTATCGCTTTGGCAGAAAGTCGAGATTAATATACTATTTGACTTTTAATGTCAACTAAAACGCAGTAACATTTTTTTTAAAGCCGCAAATAGGCTTGCAATCCACGTGAAGTTACGCGGACATTATAACTAATCTCAAGAAGGTTACAGTCCTGAGAACAGTGATTAATAGATCGCTACTTCTGAGAACTGGGTTGGGATATCTGTATTACCAACCCCACTCTTTGGACCGAAATAGCAGCGGGAGTACTACTCATTTACAGCATAAATAAATGTGGTGGTGGTTCTTACGCAATCGTAGTTTGAAATAATCAGATGGTTTCAAAATAATGAATCGTAGTCTACTCATCCTTAAACTAAAATCAACGTTTTATAATTGATTGGCATGCGTAATTGCAGTGAAAAATTGGATGAATAATTCATTTAAAGAGTCAAATAAGTATGCTTGTGTTTGAATAAGACATTTCAAGAAATTATTGCACTATTGTATACTATAGTTTCATCAAGGTATTCTCTTTAAAGGTAAGCTCAGCCATTTTTTAAAATACTTTTTTTGGTTTTTGACCATCATCTTCTCTGATGTTTAATAGCCATGTGATTTATGATGATAGATACGCTAAATATGGGCTTGACCCTCAGATGTACCTGCAAGAATACACCAATAGATGGTTTGAGACAGATTTTCAACTTGACCGTGACAGCTATTGCGGACTTAGAAGATACCTCTTTGCCTGTTTACGTAAAGTGACCGGTGCCCCGTGTTACATCCGGAGAGTCGATCTCCATAGAGACCTAGAGATCCCTTCTATCTGGGCATACGTAAAATCACTTACGATTAGTTATTTTGAAAAAGCCGCGAATCATCCCAGTCCGTTAGTGGTATCCGCCGCAAACTATGAACCCGTACCTAACGCTACGCGTTATAAAAGACGTCCGCGACACATTTTTACCGACCCTCCTGATTCAATCACGTCACCGAACGATCAGTACCAGCCTGTCCCTCGAAACAGAGCATGTTCACGCCCACGCCCGCGCAACCACAGATCGCGCCGCCGTGGTTTGGGGATTAACTTCGCTCCCGCACACCCGATTAGGCCTCTCACGGCAGCGGCTCAAGCCTAGGTTCGATCCCTCGGTAGGGAACCCTTGAGTGCGTTGCTTGCGCGATACGGTGACACACAAATATACATCACCGCTACAACACTACACAATCACCCCCACACACGTGCACGCCTACACGTTTACACATGAAAGTGGAAGGGTTTACTTTTTTTTCCCTTATCGAACTGAAAAACTCTCAATTTTCCGATAATAAATATATGGAGGAGTTGTGAGGCGTGTATGCTTGGTACACATATACGTTCCAACAACTCATACATATATGAATAGCCAGCTAGGTTAGCTAAGATAGGTCGCGATTTTGCATGCAACAGGCAACAGCCAAGCCGAGGTGTGCTCGGAGTCGGCTGAGTGCCTTAAGCGATCGCCTTAGTAGTACGGTGAAGCTGTTAAGACCTTGCTGGGTCAATAGTGTAGTCATTTCGAAAAAAAAACCTCTTCTTTTATCATGATTTATTCCTTTTCTGAAAGCTCCGGATAATTTGCATAGATTTGAACCTACGTTATAATTTTTATATATCGTCAAAGCACGTTATCACGGTCATCGTCTCTTCAATCGTGGTACTTACCACTAAACTCCTGATCGCACATAAGCAGCAGTTCCAGCCACTGCCCTCCGGTTACGCTGGGAATCGAGACAGTTCCACCGTATTGTTCCGGCAGACATTTAGGACTGATGTACTTATGGAGTGTATCTTTATCACTACCCATGAATATAATTCGCGAGCGTAATTTTTCTTGCAAGAACGGCTTGAAGATTTGAAACACCATGTTGAAGATGTACGGCTGGTTTATAATATACAACCCTTTGATTCGAAGAGGTATGCATTCCTACAAAAAATACAATAGTAATAATGATTTCGTACAAGATATGTGAACACTAGAAATAATATTTTAACAGGCATCTATATCATTTACTTTGTATGTCGTTGGTAATTGTTATTAAATTTTCAATAAAGAATATAAAAATAAGGATTGTTTGGTAAATTTTTATAGGCATAATGTAGTTTTACTTCATTTTCTTCAACGAGGGACTGATTAGAGATGAGAAAAAATCTGTAAAGCTGTCTTTGCAATTCATCAGTATTAAAGCCGTGAAATTTCCATAGAATGTAATATTTTTTATTTACTGTCTTGCTAGATCATTTAATTTAAACTTTTTAAGGTTATGTTAAGGTCTAAAGGAATTCATAAAAAAAAATCATAATACAACCCTTTGCAAAATCTGTTATTACTATTAAGATTTATGATAAAATATATTTTTTTAGATCTAGATCTCATTTCCTATTTGGCTGTAAAAATTACTTATAATTGTGTTGTTATATAACTGGCTTGTTATTCTTTTTCTATTGAAACATGTAGTAAAAAGTTGAATCCTTGAAATTTTTCCTTAAAAGTAGTCCATGTATATTGCACTGTAAACAGTTTTTAATATTCTATATCATAAAACAATGCTAATTGAAGTGGACGCAGTATTTGTATGCGTTGTTCAATTGACACAAAAGACAGTAAAATCAAACGGCTTCGAATACTATTGTACTCTTTATATTCAAAGTACAACTTTTCATTCATTGTGGTTATTTGAGGAATTTAATTTTAATCACTATAAGCGTAGTCTTATAGTGCTTCTACAAAAATATTCAAAGGTACTTTTAAAAATCATCAAAGACATTGATGGCCGATGGAAATAAAGAATTTATAGGTGGAGACTACGCAATGGCAGATACAGGGAAAGTAAAAGTTAGTTGACAAGCTAAATGAGGGGCGAAATGCGCAAGGCAAGAAAGACGATAAAGCTACCTTAAATAAAAAATTTCGAAAATATAAGTCCCTGCATATAGCCTTATTATATAAAGAGCAAAATAATATCGTTGAGATATCTATGCTGAGTGGGTCTATGCAATTGAGTTCATCAGTATCATCATCAGCCTAAACGAGACCCACTGCAGGACCGTAGACCTCTTCCCGAAGAAAAATATGGAGATATTCACCACGCCAGCTAACGACGTATTGGCGATTTCATACTCTGACAAATCCACAATTTTGTGTTTTCCCATATATAGTAGCACTAACATTTTCTCAGTATTCACGTTTCCTTACAATGTTTTCCTTCACCGTCAGTCGATAGTATTACCCCTTTAAATTAGTAAATGTACGCGACTTCCGAAGAATTCGTTGGTACATGCCCTAGTTCGAATTTGCGGACATCAAAATGATATTCCACCGGTCAAACCACCATAACTTTTTGGTTACTAGTTTATTGTGTCTTAATGTACAGTACTAAATTGGTTTCAAAAATCTAATGGATTATATTATAATTATTAATTTATTTTATAAAGACCTGTAGCCAGTCGACGATTCTTTTGGCAAATGGCGGAGTAAATTGCAGGACCTGTTGCATTGAAAGGCCGTCCATATCAAATATTACTACAGCGCCACAAATCTGGGTTTCTGGCTCAAGCATAGCTGCTTCTAAGAAAAGCACGCAGCCTTTGAACACTTCATCTAGGGAACACTTGTTGTGTTTCCATTTTTCTGGAGAAAAAGAAAACATATCCATACTATCCATACATACATATCCATTATATGAATAGAAGATAAACATAAGTATAGTAATTACTGGACAGTTTAATGAAAAGAAGTGGTATAATTGATTGTGGTTCAACTTCAAGTTAAAGTGTTAGTAATGTTGACATTGGTCGTTGAAAATATGTGCTAAGATTATTCATTTTGATGTATCAAACTGTGTTTGTGTACAAACGCGTAGATGACTTCTGGATTACTTGCAGCAATAGAGAAGCTTTTCTCGATAATTAATGATCGGCAAAATTAATTAAAATTAAATATACATAACTATAATGGATCTCGAATGCATATTTATAGTAACTATTATATTTATAGACATTAATTATTATTGTAGTAAGTTAAGTAGGCACTTAAGACGTCGTAGCATTTTCACTTACGTTTCGTGAATGGGATTAAAAGAACGAATAAATTTACAGGGCTCGTGAATCTTTTTGACTGCTCTGAATATAGCTTTTTTTTCGATCTGACTACGCTATTGACCCAGCAAGGTCTTAACAGCTTCACCGGACTACTAAGGCGAGCGCTTGCGGCATTCGGCCGATTTTATGTGGCTCTGAACATAGCCATAAGTTCGAACTCGGGCCTAATATAATGAAGAGTTTAATACAAAACAAACTTCTACTAATGTTATAGTAATATATAAATCGTATTTATTTTTCTTTAAATTATCTCAACGTTACACATATAATATTACATATTTAAATTTAAATTTGTGTTCTGAATAACTATATTCAGAGCGGTCAGAAAATTTGACCAGGGTTGTATTTTCTTTTATTTATCTTTATATATAAATTTCTTCTGTATGTGTATGTCACAGTACTCCTCCGAAACGGTTACACCGAGTTTGATGAAATTTTGTGTGCGTGTTCCAGTGGATCCAAGAATGGTTTAGATTCACAATTGGACCTGGTACGTGGCGCTGCTGTTGAATTTTAGATTTTTTCTTTATTATCAAGGCAGGACAACGTCCGTCGGGCCCGTTAGTTAATTGTATAATTGTCGAGGTCTGTTTATTGTACGTTGTTCAATCTGTATTTTATATCTTGTCGTGTCTTTTAAATATTTTCAATATTGTTCCGTCAGTTGCAATAAAGTTCAAGTACTTGGATGACCGAGCCTAGCTCGGTTCTTTATAAAACATTTTTAAATTAAAATAAACTGTTAGGTTAGGTTAGGTTAACAACACAAAATTAGCATTTTTTATCAAACAAAAAAAAATAAAGAATATATCTCTTTTGCTGTCACTCAGGTTTGAACTGGAGTTAGGATTTTTAAGGCAGCCGATTTCCATGTGAGCTACTTTTGTTTTCACAGCGGCGGCGAAATTTACCTTTATATTCTAGCTATATTTTTTCATTGCCTGAAAACCCAGATAAAAAGTTTTCTATGAATGACATCATAGAAAATCATGAAAGCTAGATCGATTAATCGTCCCCGAAACCACCTATATACTAAGTTACACGGAAATAGTTGACGCCGTTCCCGAGATCCTTAATATATAAGAATATACAAGAATTGCTCGTTTAAAGGTATTAGATAGATTAGATAAGAAGTAATCATTTCCTAATTAACCGATTATTGTTTCAATAATTCAATAAAGAAGCTAGCTGGCGTCAATATTTAAATACTCAATGAAGTAAGATGGTATGAATGCATAGGAAATTTTCAAGAGTTGGTTTTTCCAAACAATGTGATTAAGACACGGCTCATCCGCTAATTAAAGAGTGGAAACACTCGACACAAAATGAAAACATGTACGGCTCGAAATACTTTAGTATGACGTGTAATGGTTTTTCCTCGTCACGGTCCTCTGACTATCTTTATTACCTAAAATTAACTACGGCAATAAAACTATTCCGTTTTTCTTTTATCTATGCAATGGTCTTAAATAACAGTAATTAAGATTATATTAGGAAATCTTTGTTTTATAAGTACAAGGATTCACACTTGGCATCAGTAAGTTAGCAAAACTTACAACCAGTTTATCATAACTTATGTATTTAATGTTGAAAAATATATGAAATACGAAAAGTAATAAAATCATGTTCTAACCGACCAAAGAATTGACTCTTAATGTTCATAAAAAATATTTCGTAGGATTTTTAATTGACCTTTATAGTCTAATATCCTAAGTATCTTTTATTAAAAAAACATATTTTATTGTTTTTTTTTCTCGAACTGACTACGCTATTGACCAAGCAACGTCGTAACAGCTTCCGGACTTAACCAGACTACTAAGGCGAGCGCTTAAAAGGCACTCAGCAGGTTTTATTTGACAACTAGCTCAAGGGTGTAAGCCTCGGCTTAGGCTGTTGCTTGTTACGTGCAATTCGCGACCTATTTGAGCTAACCTAAGCTAACTATCATAAGTATATGATACGTACGTTGTAGGTGGTGGAGCCACGCTGATGCTATAACTGTTTTGAGATGAATGAGTCGGCTCGTCCGGGGTAGTACCACCATCACACAGAAAACCGTCGTAAAGTAACAATGCTTCCATTACTGCGTTTCGTTCGTCAGTGAGAGTGCCGGAGACCCACCCCTCTCCCTTCTCTCTTTTCCTTTTCCCCTCACCCTTCCTCACTAACACAGGCTGGCATTGCACTTGCGACACCTCTGGTGTTGCTGGTGTTTATGGACGGTGGTGATCACTTAACATCAGGTGACTCATTTGTTCATTTGCGTCCTATGATATAAAAAAAAAGTTGTTGGAACATATATGTGTACCAAGCATATATACCTCAACAAATCTTATATATATTTCGTATCGGATTATATTTTAATTTTTCATTAAGTTAGATGAAAGGTATATTTTAGAATTATACATATGGCACGTATCGATGAGAGGAATTTTGGATGTATTACAGATTTACCAGTCGCTTTTTCAGTACACATTTAACCTACTGTTTTACTGTTCTATCTTTCAGTAGCAGACTAGCCTATATTAAAATCCATTAAATTAAACGAGCATTCGAATGAAAAACCTTATAGTCTTACCGGGCAATCAGATATGTATATATATTATTTTCTCGAAATGGCTACGTTATTGGCCTAGCAAAGCCTTAACAGCTTTACCGGACCACTATATATTAATGAAAAGAATGCATCTTTGTATATGGAATTGGTTTAAGGCAAAAAAGGAATATTTAACAAATGAAACTGCCGACTCATTTTCATATGCCAAAAAAAGAGCCAAGGCTAACAAAACAAGTCTCGATTATTTTTGGAAGCATCCTTGAATGCCTTTCCTTATTTGCAAAATGAGTCAGTATGAATCTGTATACTTGATTTTTAGTGTATGGTTAAAATGAATAACGTACTGCCAAGTTCAAGGACGAGTACTCGCCGTCCCAACTGATCTCGCATTGGAAGTACAGTCAACACATTCTGTATGAAAACGTTGGTCTCCTTGCTTGGTGTAAGTCCATCGTAATGCTTGTGATGCTTCACCTTAAATCCGTAGTAGCGTTTTATCTGTAACAATTGGATACTTAAATTGGTACCTTATTTATTAATACGTAAAGCCAAAATTTTGAACCTCTTTTTAAGGGAATTGCGCGTACCGCTGAACATGAAATTTGGCATAGTTAAAGTTTATATGGTAGAGAAGTGCAGAAAGCTATTTTATATAAAATGCATTACAAGCATATTAAATTAATTAAAAGTACCTGGACAACCGACCATGGCTCGGTTCCTTAAAAAACATTTTTAAATTAAAATAAGCTGTTAGTTTTGCATCACTTAATTATACTTTTTTATCAAAGAAAAACAGTTATCACTTATGCTGTCACTCGGATTCGAACTGAGGTTAGATAGCTTTTCGAAGCAGCCAATTTCCATTTTAGCTATTTTTGTTTTGATAGCGGCAGCGAAATTTACGTTTATAATCTAGCTATATTTTTTCATAGTCTGAAAACTCAGATAAAAACAGTTTTTTATAATTGAAATCTAGCTAGATCTATCGATAGATATAGTCCCCGAAACCACGTACATACTAAGTTTCACGCAAAGAGCTGATGCCGTTTCCGAGATCCTGAATATATAACAATATAGAAATATACAAGAATTGCTCGTTTAAAGGTATTAGATTAAATAGGATAGGTATATATTTAAAGATATTATATTGTATATATAGAAACTGTGTAAACAACACCTTTGTTCTCTATCTATTAATCAAAATTACTTTTATATATAGATAGATAGATAAAAATGTAACTGATTGGTGGACTTATTAACACATAGTTCGAATGACTAGAGCTGAGGTCGTGAAAATTTGCATGCTTTTTTTTGGTGTAGATCGGCATTAAGGAAGAATTTATGGAAATTCAATCCCTAAGAGAATCCCAAAAAAGGGGTAAATTTTTTATGACAATCTATCGTAATATCCCCTTCAGTTAGTTATTATTATACATATATCTATATAGGACATATAGCTTAGGAATTGAAAATAACTACAACATAAAAAGATGTGCTAAGCCGCGAGAAATTACTAGTTAATTTATAAGCAATATATAAGGGCAACACAATAGGATAATTGCTTGAACATTTTAGTTACCAGTATGACTAACATAGTAATTATAGTATGCAACAACATTCATCAATCACAAGTTGTGTGTAATTTAATATTTTAATTGGTATTGAAAAAACATAATTTTGAGTAATATTTACAGAAGAAAGATGTTGTTTACAGTTACCAATTTATATAAATCCAAAAAGATAGAAACATTATTAAATTATATTTATAATGAAACAAATACAATCTGTTCTTTTCTTTACTTTTTCAAACAAGTTCCACAATATTTACTGAGGATGAATCCCGCCATTATGCACGTTTTATAAAATTAATAATTGCAATTTCTTATTCAGACATGTGACCAGATTGTATTAACATGTGCACGGTGACAATATACAATGAGATTCATGGGATTTTATAACGAAAATTTATAATTTTAAGACATTTTATTCAATTATTTTCTTTTAAATATTCATCAGTTATCACTTGTCAGGTATAATGCAAATATGAATGATACACTCATTCGAATGACGTCTTCCTTACTTCTATTTCGTGTAATGTTAAATTAATGTTGTATTGACGGAACAAACATATGTTTAGTCTTAATGTTTCATATTCAAGGTTAGATTTACATACGCTCATCACGCTATTATGTATTTTTGCAGAAGCAGCTTTTAAAATATATATTACTAGCTGCCCGTGCCTAATTTGTTGGGCGGTAAATAGTTATAAAACAACTAATTTTTGTGACCTAAATATAAAAGTTAAATATATGTTGTCCATGACTTTTTTATAGGTATTATCAAGCTCTACAACTTTTCTCTAGAACTCAATCATACATCGTTAAGGCAGCGTTCGTAAGAAAATTTTTCGTTCAACCGCTTTTTTTCAGACTTGCTTTGCAAACCCTTCTACCACAAAAAAGTATTTTCATTTTTCGGGTTAATATATAGTCTATGACACTCCAAATAACGTGGATTTCTATTGCTAAAAGAATTATCAAAATCGGTTTAGTAGATCCAGAGATTGATCCCCACATCCTCACAAACTCACAAACTTTTCCTTTTTATAATATTAGTATAGAAAATGTGGTTTGGATATCAGCGATTACTTTACATGATACTTTACATGAATGATGCGTAATTACTTAACAAAACTTACCAGATTATAAGCGCTGTCCGGATAGAATTTACAAGGACGTAAAAATCTAATCAGCCAAGCTTCACTCTCCAGAGGTACGTGTAGATCCTTGTCCTCTGTAAATATGCAAAAAGATTCTGAATGTTATTTAATTATTTTATACCGAATTTTACGAGGAAGTTTTAATTTCACAATTTATTAAACATATCACATAATTTACGTGTATCTAAATTATAATAATGCATTTTGTTAAGCAAACGACACGGCCAAAATTATGGCAACAATTGAAACCTTTAAACATAACGGATGTTATGAAACAATGGTGGATATTTCGAGAGTTATTTATTATACTTGATAGGAAACAACAATAAAACAATAACATCTACCTTATGACCATAAACTTATAATTAATTTTAATATAAATGCATTTTATTAAACAAGCCACATGTACAAAATTATGGCAACATTAAATTTCATTTGATGACTTTACACGCGCCTTTCTTAAATCCCACAAATAGTATTCGAGATTGTTTCAAGTTGCAATGTAGTAATAAAAAATAGTATTTAAATCACATACATTTTACGAAATGAAAGAAGCAAACTTGGCCATGGAAATATTAATTTCTGAGTAATTTTAATAATCAACTTTATGGAGTAGTTTCTATTATACCGTTGTATGAGAATGTGTTTTCTTACATATTTTTATTCAAATTTTAAATTAGTAACTTGCTCACATGTGATACAAACATATTGTGCAATAAGTCACCTAGAACAATGCCATTGGCACGAATGGAAAGAACAATGAATTTTCGAATAAATAGGTTGAATGTGTTTAGTAAACACTACCTAATTACCATTTTTTTGCACGGGAAATTACATTTTGATTCAGTAAGGGTCACGTCTAATTCTTAATTACTACACCACAGTCAAGGTAGCGAGCACATTAATAATTATTGGTACTAATAATAGTACTATGTTTAAAAAAAATCGCAAGAGTAAAACCATATGACAAGTGATTTAAATATTGAATTTTGATTAATTCATATTATAATGGCGGACCGGGCGGACATTGTCCCACCCCGATAATTTAAAAAAAAGCGTAGACAAATTATATACAAAAACCTTCCTCGTCAAATCTACTGGTGAAAACCGCAGGAAAACCGGTTTATTAGTTTTTGAGTTTATCGCGAACAGATAGACAAACGCGGTAGAGGACTTTGTTTTAATACTATGTAATGATATCGTGTACAACGTAGTTTTAGTAGCCCAACAATATAATGCCTCTGTACACGTAATATGAAAATCTGCTTACTAGTAAGTCTGTGAAGAAGAGTGCTCGTTCTAGTTTATATTATGGCCTGGATAAAATCTTGCCAGGTTTGTAGACAACCGTGCACATTAGTTTGATATAAGGGGGTGTAAGGGGTGTCGAGTAACATCTTAAGACTTGAGACACCCAAGCCAACCTCACCTGCACGTGGTGCACCCTGCTGAATAACGAACGAGGCAATGGCGAAAGCGGGGTGGTAGGGTTTTACAGCCCGACTGGGTCGCAATCACCATGTATATGGCGAAAAAGCCCGTCATAGTGACTCGCTTTTGCGCGTCGCGTTTCGGGATCAGCCTGTGCATATCTAGTACCGGGTGACTTTCGTCATTATGGCCGGCATGACAGCGGCGATCGGCGATGGATAATCTGTCTCTCGGTGGTTGCCGATGTTTTTGGATTGTACTATGCTTAACATCAGGCATAGTGCAGTGACTATGTCGTGCTTCAATAAAAAAAAAATGAAATTGCCATTTTGAAGACGATATTCTGTAATACTTACTCTTGGAAAATACAGTGCAAAGAGTGACATGTGGGCATGACCTCTCTTGAATAAAAAATAAATTTTCTTTGTTTTTAAAATGTTATTCAGGTAATTCTAGAAATAACTGGCGTAAGCGAATTGTGCATTACCGTATGTTAGTGTCATTTCTTAGTGACGACCTGGTATACATTTATTTCCACAAATATCTATTTTATTTTCTACAAATTAATTGATTAAATTATTATTTCACTCGTTTAACAAATACACCTATAGCTATGTAAAACAAATATTTCAAACATAAAACAAAAGAACAAAATGCTTTACCAAATACTAATTTAATATTTGGTAGTTAGGTAGTTTGGGTAATATCAGGAACTAGTGGTTCGATATTAAACATTATTTCAGTGTTATATAGCTCATATATCGAGGAAAGTTATAGGCTATATCATCACGCCAAGACCAATAGGAGCGGAGTACTAATGAAGAAAGTTTCAAAATCGGAGTTATTTTACTCTTGAGAGATTCCGTTGCGTGTTAGCGTTAGCACAAAGTAACTATTCCACGCGGATGAAGTCGCGGGCAGAAGTTAGTCACTAATATAATAATACTCAGACCTACAGTCATTACCACTTCTCACAAAAAATCGTCAAAGTGGGACACAAGTCGACTAACGGGAAATATAACCACACTTTATTACGATGTTGAAGTATTTTAATAAGAGATTGGATGAGATGTGCTGTACGACATGCTGGTATTAATGTTTGAGCACTTTTTTTTTCGTAATGACTGCGCTATTGACCCAGCAAGGTCTTAACAGCTTCACCGGACTACTAAGGCGAGCGCTTAAGGCACTCAGCCGATTTTATTTTGGCAACCAGTTCAAGGGTGCACGGCACACCTCGGCTTTGCTATTGCCTGTTGCATGCAAAATCGCGACCTATCTTAGCTAACCTAGCTAACTATTCATATATCTATGAGTTGATGAAACGTTTGAACACGGTCTCAACTAATGTTAAGGGTCCGTGTGGCTGAGAAGAAATACACTTAAAGTCTTACTAATAGGGATTGTTTTACAGTGCGGTTACCGAACCAAAGTGGTAAGTGCTTGACGATAGATTTTTCAACTTGAACGAAGTATTTGTTTACTCAAGTATTACACGGTGACTAATTGCTATGGTTTAACAAAGTCGAAGAACAAATAACATTTTAAACAAAAGGCTGTTGATTATCTAAGCATTATATACCTCCATAGAATTGCGATAGTACAATACAATCGTATATAATAAATCTTATTTATAATTCTCTATTCTGAAGCGACGATTGATGGCTTATTAGTTAGTTGATAAGGTGTATCTTCCGCGTTAGTCAACGTATGTTCAAAACCTTGCAATTGAGGTGCAGTTTTTGGTGGAGGAAATCATTATCACAGTATACATATAAGAGACAGTATAAAAACGACCTACCTTATAACATATACGGTGTTATAACAAAAAAGTTATATATTAAATACTTGCTTTAATACGGTTTTGTACTAAATGCACCACGCTCGCCCGGGGCCAGTTCGCGTTATCCTTTTTTCGCAAGTCTAACCTAACCTAACCAAAGCGCGACAAAAGAGCAAGACGGCGAACATTTAGCGAGCGCGGTGAATTTAAAACGTAACCTTTCTAAAACAAGTATCCAATACGTATTTAACTTTTTTGTAATAACACCGTTAGTCATTTATCATCAGGTGAGATTATGGTCAAACGCTAGAATCTATGAATTATTCAAATCAAATCAAAAATACTTTATTCAGTTTAAGTCCGAATAAGTTCCGGTTCGGAAAACAACCCTGTCATCGAGAAGAACCGGTCGGGTACATCATTTAATATATTATTTCCAATACATTATACGTTACTATCGTTTTTAGTGGATTCACAAAGAGGAGTCAATTTCAGACATCACCATCGTTCACATATTGATCCACTCTATAATAGCCTTTTGACACCAATTGATGTGTCATTATCCGATACGAAATAAATATAACAGTTGTTGAAGATATATGCTCCGTACACATGTATGTTTCAACAACTCATATATGTATGAATAGTTAGCTTAGCTTAGGTCAGCTCAGATAGGTCACGAATTGTATGTATCAGACAACAGCTCAAGCCAAGATGTGCCGTGCACCCTTGAGCTATTTGTCAAATAAAATCGGCTGAGTGCCTTAAGCGCTCGCCTTAGTAGTCCGGTGAAGCTGTTAAGACCTTGCTAGGTCAATAGGGTAGTCGGTTCGAGAGAGAAAAAAGCTTGACGTGGCGCTTAAACTTATAGTTCAGCAAATAGGTAATATGCTTTGGGACTTAGAGTAAAACCTAACCTTAACCTAACCACGATTACTGGTTTTACTAAGCCTGAAACATAGGACGATCAGTTTTGTTATAGTTTCAAGTATTTAGTCCATGTCAATCTTTTACAAAATGCAGTTTTTCAAAGTGTTTACGGAGATACATTAAATTATTAAGAATGTATAAGGAGGATAGAGTTAAGTAAAAAATAATTGTTCGTAAACATCGATACGAGATCCCAAATGAATATAAAAAGTTAATGATACTTAAATACGTATAATCAAATCAATATAAACGTAAGGAAATAATTATAAAAAGACTTTTGACCTTTTAAGATTCTTTAGTAAGAAATGACTGTGAGCTTTTTAATACGTTGTGTTTGCCTTCAAGGTAACGGTTGAGTCTTCTCATATTTGAAACGCTTGTTGTGATTGTGTAATGTAACTTAAATTCATGTTTTTTAACTTGTGTGTTGAAATACTGAACATGTTACTAATTATGCATACATTTTTAATGTAGTCAGTCACGTTGAAATGTAGTGGAAAACTACCACTAAAAATGATCTGGTTTAAACCAGGTCAACTACTTGCTTAATACCACCATTGCCATTGCCATAACATTTTTTTTACTCGAACTGACTACGCTATTGACCTAGCAAGGTCTTAACAGCTTCACCGGACTACAGGCGATAACATGGTAACTTGACGGTATTAAAAAAATACAATTCATTTTTAGGAGTTTCCGACTTCTCACATGACAATTTATGCATAATGTAGGTTCCTATTACGACGGCGATGTAGGTTAAATAATAAATTAATTAGTAATTAACTACACCTAAAAGAACATATATAATAGTACATATTAAAGTAAATTATAATATATTATCTTTACAAAAATGTTGTCAACCGTAATCTCTTTTTCTCGTAAACAACTAAAAATCCCGTAATTTAAATCGCTTACATCCATCAAGCACGCTAAATGCCAAGATCAAAAATAAAACATTTTAATAAGTGGCAATTTAAAAGATTTGCAATAAAAAAATGATTAGTGTCATACAAAAAGTCAAAGTACTAATAATAAGAAATAATATATATTATATGGTTGTCACTAATAAAGAAAGATTTTAATTAGGAAAGTAAGCGTTTAAGAGAACATTGTGCCTTTTTTAGGAAATATTAACGTGTAAAATAAATTTAGTTACGGGTGTATCTGTTTAATTAATCAATTAAGTGATTTGTACATAACAAATAAAACTTTTGCGGAAATAAATGTTTACTAGGTCAGCACTAAGAAATGCCAATACCATACCGTAAAGTACAATTCGCTTACGCCAGATATTTATAGAATAGACTTCGTAATATTAATATACGATGGTACAAAAAGTAAAAGATACACGGCATAAAAAACGGCCGTAAAGGGAAAGTGTAACGGGATTTTAGAGGACATCAAATAAAAATGGTTTTTTCTTTTTTTTTTTTTTCTCGAAATGACTACGCTATTGACCCATCATGGTCTTAACAGCTTCACCGGACTACTAAGGCGAGCGCTTAAGGCACTCAGCCGATTTTATTATGGCAACCAGCTCAAGGGTGCACGGCACACCTCGGCTTGGCTGTTGCCTGTTGCATGCAAAATCGCGACCTATCTTAGCTAGCCTAGCTAACTATTCATATATGTATGAGTTGTTGAACCGTATATGTGTACCAAGCATACACGCCTCAACAACTCTTCCATATATTTATTATCGGAAAATTGAGAGTTTTTCAGTTCGATAAGGGAAAAAAAGTAAACCCTTCCACTTTCATGTGTAAGCGTGTAGGCGTGCACGTGTGTGGGGGTGATCGTGTAGTGTTGTAGCGGTGATGTATATTTGTGTGTCACCGTATCGCGCAAGCAACGCACTCAAGGGCTCCCTACCGAGGGATCGAACCTAGGCATGAGCCGCTGCCGTGGGAGGCCTAATCGGGTGTGCGGGAGCGAAATTAACCCCCAGACCACGGCGGCGTGATCTGTAGTTACGCGGGCGTGGGCGTGAACACGTTCTGTTCCTAGGGACGGGCTGGTACTGATCGTTCGCTGACGTGATTGAATCAGGAGGTTCGGTAAAAATGTGTCGCGGACGTCTTTTATAACGCGCAGCGTTAGGTACGGGTTCATAGTTTGCGGCGGATACCACTAACGGACTGGGATGATTCGTGGCTTTTTCAAAATAGCTAATCGTAAGTGATTTTACGTACGCCCAGATAGAAGGTATCTCTAGGTCTCTATGGAGATCGACTCTCCGGATGTACCACGGGGCACCGGTCACTTTACGTAAAACACGGTTTTGGAGAACCTGCAGCTTATCAAAGTTATCTTTGGACATATGCGCAAAAACGGGGCAGTTATATGCCATCACGGGACGGATACACGTCTTATACAAAGTGAGCTTGTGTCTGAGGGACATCTTACTCTTACGACAAAGCAACGGATGGAGGCGACCCAAGACCATAGCGGCTTTGTTTTGCACTCTGTCTATATGTGAATTGAACTTTAAATGTTTATCTAATGTAACACCGAGATATTTGACCTCTTCGACCCAAGGGATATCGATTCCGTATAGCCTGATGGGCTCAAATTTATTTGCGCGTTTCGTGGGATCGAAGAGTATTGCGGCACTCTTATCGGGATTAACTTCTATGCGCCATCGACGAAACCATTCACCGAGAGTATGAACGGCTTTTTCGATGCGCTTCCTAAGAAAGTCCGACCGCCAGCCGGAAGTGTAAATAACGGTATCGTCAGCGTAACAACCTACCTCGACCCCCCGAGACCGAGGTAGGTCACTGATGAACAGATTGAAGAGCGTGGGCGCGAGTATGGAGCCCTGTGGCACACCTGAGCGTATCGGGTGGGGGATAAAAATAGATTATATTATATTTGTATGAGTTATATGAGTACCCGAGTAGGACTTCTGACTGCGAATGCGAAAAACAGAACACTCCCCCTTTATTTCGTAAATTTAAAGAAGAATATCGAGGATTAAATCAATTTTTTTTTTCGCACTGATTACAATATTGACCTGCTAAGGCCTTAACAGCTTCACCGAATTAATATTGACTCCAAGAGTTTTGGTTTTCGTATTAGTAATACACATCAATTAACTATCAATAAAGAAAGTATACAATAAAGCCTGTAACATTTGGCCTAAGCTTTTCACTCTTTTTATAATATGATGCTATTTTTAGCCTATTATAGTAAAAATATAGCACATGAAAAATGTATAAATAGATAGTACGCGAAAATTGCATTGATTTCAGTTAAATAAAAATAAAGTTAACAAAAAGTCATTTAAGGATTTTTATTTACAACTTCTTCTTCGATAATATCACTCATATACAATATAAACAGAACACACTTAAGGAAAAATAAAACTGTTGTACCTATGTATTAAGGAACAAAAAAAAAATAATACAAGTTCACTTCACATTTCACCAGTATAAATCTGTATAAATAGGGTGACAGCTCAGATAGGTCGCGAATTGCATGTATCAGGCAACAGCCCAAGCCGAGGTGTGCCGTGCACCCTTGAACTAGTTACCTAAACAAAATCGAGTGAGTACCTTAAACGCTCGTCTTAGTAGTCCGGTGAAACTGTAAAGACCTTGCTAGGTCAATAGCGTAGTCGGTTCGGAAGAAAAAATTTACAACAAAAAAAAAATGGGTTTCTGTTTTTAATGCTTGAATAATTCTAGGTTAGAATATAATTAATTCTAGATTTGAAGAAAACCTAAGCTTTCATTTTTATATTTTAAAGTTTGCTCTTATGTGATTTATATCGACAAATAACCGTTGAAGGTTTAAATTGATGTTATAAGCATCAGATGGTTAGCATATTTAATCAACCAGACAGTAAATTGCACATTAATTATGAAGGGCACAAGTAGTGACTATTTACTTGTTTATTACAGCTGTAACAACTGCTCTTATATTAATTATTACTGAGTAAGAAAATGGCACAAAGACAGTGTAAACTGGATTGTGCTTCATTTTATTTTATTCGTCGCAAAATTATTAAAGTATGAGTTTATAAAACCAGAATCAAGACAAAATGCGAGCTTCACTTTTCCTAATACTTTAGAAGTAAAAAAAAAACTAAAATATATCAAACATATTACTGTTCTATATTAGTTTCCTAGTTATTATCCATAGAACTTGGATAATAATACCAGTTGATTTAGTTATTTTAGCGTAGGAGAAAATGACACACGATGTTTGCAGTGTCAAAATTTTGGAGGCAACCTATTAATTAAGTATATAGAAGATTTAATTTGTTGTCGTTAATAGTAAGCACTAAATAAATTAATCTTTCAAACTGGTAAAAATACTGAAGAATTGATTTAAACTATTCTTAACATCATTACAATACTAGAACTTTTTCACCCCGGTGTTAAGGTCTTTGAACGACATTACCAAAGGCAGTAGAAGCAGGATATGATTGGTGATCACATTATTATTATTGGAACGAAGTTCCTTACGGCAGGCTTGGAGGAGATAGGGATTTTGCTGCGCGACCGAACTGAAAACAATGTGATGGTAAAACCGTAACAAAAAGTGCGTGGAATAAAACCGTTAAATGAGACGTGAGCAGACGCGACAGTCGTATACATAAGCAAATAGTGTATAATACCTTTCTCTTTCTCCTTTTTTGTAGTTATTTCTATTTCTATGTAATTTTATGTTGTCAAACAAAAATAAAGAGACATATTTTGTTATTTTAATTAATAATTTGAATTACGATTATATAAAATTGAGCACGATTTTTTTTATTTTTTTTTTTTTTACATTAGCCGAAGGAACTACGTTCCTACCTGATGTCCCACGACACCACATTCTTTTTATTATTTTAACTGGTTTGGCAAAATGACTGCACTATTCCTGATGGAAAATGCAGTACAGTCAATAAATAACGGTGACTGCCAGTAGCTATAGTGTCATTGCCTGTGTACAGTTGGTAATACGATAAAGCCCATACAATAAGAGATGTAATAAACATATAGATTTTGAATTTGTTTTTTTGTTATTTTATGTCAATGTTATTGTTTTTTTTTTTTAACGCAGCACGACATGTTGATTGCACTATGCCTGATGTTAAGCATAGTACAATCCAAAAACATCGGCAACCACCGAGAGACAGATTATCCATCGCCGGTCGCCGCTGTCATGCCAGCCATAATGACGAAAGTCACCCGGTACTGAATATGCACAGGCTGATCCCGAAACGCGACGCGCAGAAGCGAGTCACTATGACGGGCTTTTTCGCCATATGCATGGTGGTTGCGACCCAGTCGGGCTGTAAAACCCTACCACCCCGCTTTCTCCATTACCTCGTTCATTATTCAGCAGGGTGTACCACGTGCAGGTGAGGTTGGCTTGGGTGTCTCAAGTCTTAAGATGTTACTCGACACCCCTTACACCCCAAAACCCCAAGACTTTTGAATTAAAAAGACTGTAATGTTCATATAATATTTTGTTATCTGTAATTAATAAAAGAATTATAAACAAATAATAAAAATAAGCAGTTTTTCTTGAAAATTCGAGAAATTCCTTTAGTATCTTTAACGACATAAATCGTTAGTCCTAAGTTAGTCACAGTGTAAGAGAAGAAACCAAAATTCTACAAACAGAAGCCAAACCTAAAAACCATTTCAACTGGTGCTATGCATATTAAAAATACAAATACGGGGCAACCCTATTTGTATGCTGTTAGGTATGTTTTTTTATAGAAACAATTATTATATATCCAAACATTTATCGATAAATAAAAACGTAAGCTTAATTATTCTTCACGCAATATAGCATGTGTTCTAAAATGCGGCTAAATCATCTGAACGCTATGAAATCGACTAGCATGCATAATTCTTATGAAATTATACGCACCAGTGAGTAGTCTTCTCAGTTCACATACAGCTGGGGCTACGATCTCAGGAGTTTCTCTTAATTCTCTTCTCGCGATCTCCTTAACCGACTCCCGGGGTTCATCCAATTCGAACTGTAGGAGAAAGTCGCCAAGTTGGACACCTGGAAGCTTATCCAGTTCCGTCAGCATGTGCTGCGATACTGCAAATAAACAATAAAAAAACGTAATTTTTATTACTTCAATGGGGTTAAACAATATACTATAGATTCGTAAGTTGTGTCCGCGAATTTATCCGCGTGGAAATTTTTTTTTTCGATCTGTTTACGCTGTTGTCCCAACAAGGTCTTAACAGCTTCACCAGACTATTCCGCGTGAAACCTAACGTAATACAACAGTGACTAATAAAATCATCTGAATGCATTAAGTCCATTTACTTATCTACTTTTTTTTTCGTACTTAAGTCGCGTCGTCATTAAAATTACAATAACTTCTGATAGTGTGAACCGATTTTAATGAAACCAAGATTAATTATACTATGATTTATTGTGAACGTACAAGTTTAGCAGATTGAAATGTATTCTATTATGTACTTATTCCAAGACTCCTTCAACAATTTTTTTAAAGAAAAATCTAAACAGAATTATAAATAATCCATAGAAGATGCTCCTACACGATACTGATTATAATTAGCGCCAAAGATAAATAATAAAAATCTAAAATATTAGTTCAATTTATAATTTAGTGAAGGATTAATCAAGTCTAGTGAATGAAAAAATTACTTTAAAAAGCGTCATTCATAAAATACGTCCCGCAATATTTTATCCTTCTGGATCTCTTGCTCCTTTCAGCAAGCAGTGTCACATTTTCTGCGACCGTATATATTATGTTTTTTTTTATGTCACAGGAGGCAAACGAGCTGGTGAGTCACCTGATGTTAAGTGATCACCACCGTAGATACCAACAACACCAGAGGAGACGCAAGTGTGTGTGCCAGCCTGTGGAGAAGGGGGAGGGTGTGAAAGGGGATGGAGGGAAGGGGGAGGTGGACCTCGGGCGCTATCAATGCAATGCAAGCACTATTACTTCACGTCGGTGAGAGAAGGAGGTACTACCCGAACAGACTCATTCATGCTGAAATCAGTAATAGCTTCAGCGTGGCTCTACCACCTTGTATGTATAATAGAAAACAAAGTTATCTGCCACATTTGCCTGGCGGTCTGTTCGCGCCAAACTCAAAAACTACTGAACGGATTTTTATGCGGTTTTCACCAGTAGATAAAGCGATTCACGAGCAAGATTTATGTATATAATTTGTCAAGGTTTTTTTCATTATCAAGGTGGGATAACGTCCACCGCGCCGGGCCAGTTAGTATGTAAATATATTTGTATATTTTCAAGTATGACACGACTGAATTTCTATCTTAAAATAAATATAAAATTATAAGAATAGAGAGAATAATTTGCAAAGTTGTTTGACGAGCTGCGAACGTAACGTTTCCTTAGAACACCGACCCCATTTTCACAAATAGCAAGATCCCTTTTCCTCATAAGTGCGAACGTGTTTTATGAATGGCCCCTTATTATTTTTATTACAACAACGATTATAGGTAATGTGCTAATTTAACAATATTAATTTTTTTGTACATTTTCCTCGACGTATTAACATTAATGATCTAAACTACCCAGGTATGTAAGTACTAATGAGTATTCATTTGTATTCGTTTTATATAAGCGATTATAAAGTTAATTACACTCATTTTTTATTTGATCTAAATTACGGTCTTTGTTCTATTATTGTACTAATAACGGTTAGTTTTTTTTTATAAACATGTATCTTAATCGACCACAACTCGTTATTCGTTTTTTTTCTACTACTAAACGGAATATTTTTTATAAAAATGCTAAGCAATAATATTTTTATGGACAAATTAATTGCTGCTCGACTGTTCGTTGAAAATATCTGCTTAGTATGGGATACATAGAGATGAACGTTAGTCTTTATGTAATTAACTGTGAGTTAATTCAATCCATTTACATTTCTAAGATACTAGCCGATTCCTACCCGGTATTAAAAACACTCAATCGATTTAAAATTTAAAAAAAAAAAACAAGTATCATCTACGAAATATTTCGTATTTATTGGTCATAGTCCTATGCTGTTAAGTTGATTAGTTTTGATATGATTCATTCACAAACGAACTCAATTTTCGTTATAAACAAATAGGTAGAAGTTGGATAACAGTTAACATTCTAAAACTAGTCTCAGCGCTATAAAACAATAACGGTTTTTCCCGAACTATAAAATCCAACTACACAAGTAATTCCGTGTCATTACAAAAAAGCGAAATACGTATTGTTTTTTTTTATATCATAGGAGGCAAACGAACAGATGGGTCACTTGATGTTAAGTGATCACCACCGTCCATAGATACTTGCAACACCAGGGGAGTCGCTAGTGCGTTGCCAACCTGTATTTGGGAGGAGGGTGGGGAAGGGGCAGGAAAGGGAAGGAGGAAGGGAAAGGGGAGGGTAGGTGGGTCTCCAGCTCTCTCACTGACCGAACGAAACGCAACAATGCAAGCACTGTTACTTCACGTCGGTTTTCTGTGAGAAGGTGGTGCTTCCCCGGACGAGCCGACCCATTCGTGCTCGAAACAATAATAGCTTCAGCTTGGCTCTACCACTATATTCTCATTGAATACTTGCTTTAAAAAAGTACGGGTATTATCGTATTAAATGCATCGCGCTCCGTTGCGCGGCAAGCTCGTGTTATCCTTTTTCGAAAGTCTAAACAAACCTAACGAAAACAGAGATAAAAGAGTATGATGTCGAACATTCGACGAGCGCGGTGCATTTAATACGTAATTACCCAAACTTTTATAAAGCAAGATTTCAATATATATTTAACTTTTTTATAATAATACCCTTTATATTTAACCAAGAAATATAAGACGAACAAATAGAATTTTCAATAAACATAATGTAGTCCGGTGAAGCTGTTAAGACCTTGCTAGGTGAATAGCGTAGTCAGTTCGAGAGAAAAAAAAAACATAATTTGATGCGCGACTATCACACTGTAATATTATAAAGCATTATATGACGCATGTAATTTTGTTGATTTTTTTAAACTTTATATTTGGCAATCAATCTTTCAGATTATTACTGCCATTGTCGCGTAGTCAATAATATTTACAAGCGTCGTGCCAACATTGCGTCGTGTGAATCAATATTCTAACAAGATGGCGGATCCTTGTTAGAACCGTCCAGGGAGTTTTTGTGGCATCTCAGAACTTCATACACCGTGGTATTATTTTCCATTCACTTCACTTATGCACAATAAACTAACTATATTACGTAAAACACGACCAAATTTGCAAAATATACAGTCAAATAACACAAGATGATAAATAAAATATAAAATCCATAACAGACTAAAAAAATCCGCCAAAAACTGATTTGTTGAATTTAACAACACCTTGTTACTACAGTCGAGTCGTTTAGAATGCAGAGTGTGTCATAGAAATAAATAAATATCAATAACGTTTACATCCATAAAATGAGGCCGTACCTATTTGGTACCGTTACTAATTATATTAATTAACTAACGGGCTCGGCTGACATTAAAAACCCTGATAATAAAAAAATATATAGACAAATTATACACCTAAATATTCCTCATGAATCACTTTATCTACTTATGAAACCAGCATGAAAATCCCTTCAGTCATTTTTGAGTTTATCTCGAACAGAACAGATAGACGCAGACTTTGCTTTATACTATGTAATAATAATTACAGGTACCATAGTTAAGAGCTTTATTATCAACATCGGCTGAGTACCTTAAACGGTCGCCTTAGTAGTCCGGTGAAGCTGTTAAGATCTTGCTGGGTCAATAGCGTAGTCAGTTCGAAAAAAAAAATATATTATCAAAATGCATGGCAGTATTGATTAATCTAATGTCTGCTTTACACAATAACAAGAAATACTATTTTGATAACGTCCCAATACGCTTATTACGTTGGTAGCTAATTAATTGGGTAAAGAAAAAAAAATGTTTCAGATAAAATTGAAACACCAATTTTTACAGACTAAATAAGATGCTTTATTTGTATCTAAGAAAAAAAAATTGATCATGAAATTGTACTAAAATTGAAACCTAAACAGTTACTTCCCGACATAACCTTTATATGTAATTGATTCGAGAAAAACGATTGCATATTATTTTTCACTAGTCGTATGTAGGTAGGTAAGTACCTTGACAATTCGACATGATGAATATATATTAAAAGTTCAAGATAACGAACACTCACTTTTCACCATTTTCTTAGTAAAATATCTCGTATTTATCTTCAAATGACTTTTTATTTCCGATGATCTGGTACGGATGAACGCGATGCGATCACGTCTCGACACTACACTGAATTTCGAATAGTCAGCATTGATTTATATTATATCTACCGGCATTCCTATATTGTGATGTATCGTGCATGCATTGTTACCAGCATTGCCTTTGTAAAGTACCCATTTAATACGTAGGTAAAATTATGTGGTACACGTATTCCTTTTTTTTAATATTAAGTAACAAGTGAATCTTGTAATAAGAGAAAGATAACTTATCTAAGTTGAGAATATTAACTGTTTTAAGTATAGTAAGTTAATAACACAAAATTAAAATTGAACCTAAAAATTTCATATTGCATTGCATAGAATTGAAGTATACTTACGCTTCATTTATGCTGACAAAGACAGTTGTGAGACTTATAGTAATGAATAAGTTAATTTTAAATAGAGTAAAGATGTTAAAACTTAGTTTTCATGTTATGGTGATTAATAATAATGGATTTAAATCTCTATCAAAATGACTTCAACAAAATTATAAAGAGATTAAAATGGAGTTAATGTGATATTGCAATCCACTAAATCATCATTTTATATTCATAATTTGTAATGAGTCATTTACCCATTTTTTTAGGTAAAATACAATTTATCAGGCAATACAGTGTTGTGCGATTTCAAAAGAGGTCATTAGTAAACGAACTCATTGATTGCTCGTTAATTTAGACGCGCAGTAGAATTAGATAAATAAAATGACAATAGATTTTTTTTTTTCGATCTGACTACACTATTGACCTAACAGCTTCACCTGACTACAGAATTTTAACAAATGTTATATGCCTAATATAAGGACTCCCTTTTATTTCAAAATCAGTTAATTTCAATTTTAGACGTTGTTAATATTTTACGTTATTTTTTAAGATCTTCAGGTATTGTACATCTAAAATATAAATATAATATAAATTTTGGTATTTTTCAAGTAGGTATTATTATTTTTATATTTTAGTATTTTTCAAGTAGGTAATATTGATAATTTTTAGAAGATATCATTCTCTCAAGGACTATTTCACGTGGACAAAATTTGATCAAAATCGGTTGAGTTAAACAAAAATATTTTTAATATCTATATGCTTTCTAAAATAATCTATATTTTTGAATAATGTATTCCTAAACTGGTTAAAATATATTATAATTTTTTCTTCTAAAGAATTTCATTATAGTTTCTTTTTGTGAAATGAATTTCGAACAAACAAACAAACGAAAAATGGAACTTTTCAATATACAACAGCCGATCTATATTTTTAGGTTAAGTTGAGAATGTCAATATAAAAAAATATAACGGAATGTTAATCAAATATTTAATAGAATTTCTCAGCGCGGTCAAGCAGTTTGATATGTATTATGGGGAGTTTAATCTATTTTAGGTTATTTATTATTTAATAAATTTTATTACTATATATTCCTACGAAAATTATACGTTCGTTAATATGCTAAGATTTTATTTCATGGACGTTCACCAAGATATGAGAAAAATACCAGATCGACTTATGGGTGTTGATATATTATGTGTATTCTGATAAAATTCTGTGGTTCTAGAAACATGTCTATTTTATAAGTAGATTATTGTATATATTTTTCTAATTAAATTTTATATTATTAGCAATTCCTCTCACGTAAAGTTACATTATTTATAACGGTTGAAATATCCTCTTGCATCCTTAAATTTCAATCTACTAAAATTGTAAAATCCCAGACATTTTTGTTTATTAAGGAAAACATTGAGTACCTACTTTCAGTTTCTCAAATTACAAAATTGTCAGGATTATTTGTAAGAACTGTCAATTTAACTTCTCTGTGTATACCTTTCCTTGTTAGTTAGACATTGTTATTTGTGTACCATTTACACATTATATATTTATACATACAAAGTTATTAATAATAATAGCTCTTCCTATTAAATGCCGAGTCCATAGATCTATACTAATATTATAAAGCTGGAGGGTTTGAATGGTTGAACGTTCTAACCTCAGGAATTACTGGTCCGATTTGAAAAATTCTCTTAGTGTAAGATACTTCATTTATCGAGCGAAGCTATAGCCTATCATAACGCTAAAATCAAAAGGAGCGGAGCACTAACGACAAATTTTTCAATATATATTTTTTCCTTTTGAAGGCTTCTGCTGCGTATTACCGTTAGCCCAAAGTACGTCTGAGTGCCTTAAGCGCTCGTCTAAGTAGTCCGATAAAGTTGTAAAGTCCTTGTAAGGCCAATAACGTAGTCAGTTAAAAAAAACTCTAAGTACCTATTTCACGCGGGCGAAGGCACGGGCAGGTGTTACTAAAAGATATACATATATAAACTGGAATAAACTAAAGCATCTGGCAATATTGTCGCAATTCTTTTGTAATTAATGAGTTCATTAACAAACCTATAATGTATTCTCGGATTTTCTAAGCGTTTCATTGCAATCGAGTCATTAAACTGTATTTAGGTAATGCACTTATTAGTTCTATTTGTTAGAGTTCAAAGTTGATTTCGTCACTGAATATTTTCAGATTAATTTATGTACCTGTCAACTGAATATACAAAAGTTAGTCATTTTCAATTTAGTTTCGGGCACATAAAATAAGGTAAGATTGTGGTCAAACTTGTATCTATGGATTAAAAAAAAACACATATTTACTTAACATTTCCAATTTTGAACAGCTCTGGCTTGGAAAGGGTGCCATGTACTAATGTAGCGTTATTAACAGTAAACATTTAGATACATTTTGTACCCCTTTTCATGTTTACGGTTCATAGTTATAGAATTTTCGTAAGAAGAATCTTCACACAAAAATGCAATGATATTTAGTGATATTATTGACAAAAACGTATGTTTTGCATGTAATTTTAAATCTGTGATATTTTATGATATCTGTGGAAACGATATGCTATAAAGGTTTTTAATCGACACCTAAAAATTTTTGGCATGATTTTAGTCTGTCATGTAGTGGATTTTATATTTTATTCATAATCTTGTATTATCTGACTTTATATTTTGTAAATTTGGTGGTGTTTTACGTAATATAATTAGTTTATTGTGCATAAGTGAAGTGAATGGAAAATAATACCATAGAGCATGGAATTCTGAGATGCCACCAAAACTCCCTAGAAGGTTCTAACAAGGAATCCACCATTTTGTTAGAATATTGACTCGCACGACGCATATTGAAGTGATCCCACGACGCTTGTAATATTATTGATTACGTGACAATGGCAGTAATAATCTGAAAGATTGATTGCCAAAAATAAAGTTGAAAAAAAAGGCGTTGTGAGTACTTTATTGTATTATGTAAAATTTATAAATTACTACTATATATTATATAATAGTCATATATTGTCGACTTTTCCATAGGTATCTGATATTTGCGATATACAAAACTATAGTAGGTACATTACTTTTATGTACTTATTTAAGGTTTAGATAGCGTAATCAATTACTTCTATTTCATTGGACTTTTTCTATTTTATGTAAATATATTATATACATATACATATAAATCCTACGGATGAAATTTTCTAAGCAAAAATAAAAACCGTATCGAAATCCGTCTTGTACTTTAGAAGAATTAAAGGAACACAGAAACATATTTAAGTACTTTTATTTGGTCCAAAATTATGAGATTCATGTATAACATAGCTACGGAGACCGCACAGCAACCTTCCACGTCAGCGAACGATCAGTACCAGCCTGTCCCTCGAAATAGAGCGTGCTCACGCCCACGCCCGCGTAACCACAGATCACGCCGCCGTGGTCTGGGGGTTAATTTCGCTCCCGCACACCCGATTAGGCCTCCCACGGCAGCGGCTCAAGCCTAGGTTCGATCCCTCTTGGTACACATATATGTTTCAACAACAAATACATATATGAATAGTTAGCTAGGTTAGCTAAGATAGGTCGCGATTTTGCATGCAACAGGCAACAGCCAAGCCGAGGTGTGCCGTGCACCCTTGAGCTGGTTGCCAAAATAAAATCGGCTGAGTGTCTTAAGCGCTCGCCTTAGTAGTCCGGTGAAGCTGTTAAGACCTTGCTGGGTCAATAGCGTAGACATTTCGAAAAAAAAAAACGCACAGCAACCTGTCCTTCCGGTTGCCACAGGTGCTTTCAGGACACGGCTCTTTGGGAGCTACTTGTGTCATATGAAGCAAGGGATTTCCATTATGGTGCGGCAAATAATTTGCGTAGTACATACAGTACATTCTTGCCGGCTATAAAGCATAGAATTCGCCTCGTTGTGCTGTGACGACGTGACGTTACCACTACGATAAGGGTCGAACGCTCTTGACCTTTGTCAAGTCAATTGTGGAAAGCAAGATATGCACACAAAAGAGGTGGTAGGGAGAGAAAGAGAAAGGAAACCATCCAGCTCTCCTCGAACGGTCGTACAAGCCCATGTAGCGATGTTCGAGACGGGGCTTGTATATGTTCTAAGCGCGTATCATCTATCTATTCAGTTCTTTCACAGACTAGTAGTCGTACAGGTTCTTTAAACCACAGATCCACCATTCTTGTTCCTCAGACAAAGGATAATGAAGGAACGCCGTAGGGTTTTAGCTAATAAGAATCCGTTATGACTCGTTCTCCACTATCCGAAGGAGGGTACGTATTTACTGTAAATTTCCGTAGGACGTAAGAAGTCTCGTAAGATTTGCTAATTATTCTATATGCATTTGGTTTTCAGAAACTTGTCAATATCAAACAAATTGATAGATTCTTACCGACAGTTACTTTCACGTAGGCTCATAAAAAAATAAAAATCAATGCATGAATATTCATGTGATTTTGTATTTAAGCAGTTTATTTAAGTATATTGTTTTAATATTCCAATAAATAAGTTGATTACTAATTTTTGTTGTTATGAAAGTAATCATTATATGTCATATTCAATTCTTGGAGTTTATTTTGAATACATAAAAAATATATAGTGCCATCTACCATGCATTACTTCAACTGTTAGTTTAAACGTTATAATGCAAAACAAGGAGGAACAAGTTTATTTAGTACTAGTGGTCGCCACTAGATGGCGATATTACCATACGATAATCACTGTATTTTATGCTTCAGTCTTGTATACGAATTTCGTGTTGAAAATTTAATTATTATTAATTTATTTTTTTATTCAATCTTTGATTTTAATACGAGGAATGTTTCTGCATTCATCTTAGACAACTCGAATTAAAAAATTACAGATCACAATCTTTCAAGTGTAACAGATTTTCATTTCTTCAAGAGTTCCGCTTCTTTTTTAATTACAAGTGATAATTTATTTTCGTGTATTTTTCAAACTGAGCCGCAAAATCTTTCCTTTTTAATCCACGTGTAACCGCTTTTGATTTATCAGTATATGATAGTCTCCGTAATTTTCGTTTTGAATTGTAGTCCGGTGGAGCTGTTAAGACCTTATTGGGTCAATAGCGTAGTCACATCGAAAAAAAAAACATTTTGCTTAGGTAAGTAACTTTTATCACGCCGCAGTTTCCTGGACAGTGATCAATAACTAATTATCCAAGTAAGCCGCTGTCCTAACCGCCGCTAATACAGCTATTAGGGTTCTGAACTCTTTTAAATTAACTAAAATGTCATATCAACGCACAGAACAAATTCTAGGAGAGATAAAAGTAGGTGCATAGATTTAGAGAGCAGAAAGAAAGTACTCTTGAAGATTCAACCCGTAAGTTGGTGAAGGTTTGCATAGAAATCCGTCATTTGTACCCGATTAGGCCTCCCACGGCAGCGGCTCAAGCCTAGGTTCGATCCCTCGGTAGGGAGCCCTTGAGTGCGTTGCTTGCGCGATACGGTGACACACAAATATACATCACTGTTACAACACTACACGATCACCCCCACACACGTGCATGCTACACGCTTACACATAGAAGTGGAAGGGTTTTATTTTTTCTCTTATCGAATTGAAAAACTCTAATTTTCCGATAAAAATATATGGAGGGGTTGTTGAGGCGTGTATGCTTGGTACACATATGCGTCTCAACAACTCAAACATATATGAATAGTTAGCTAGGTTAGCTAAGATAGGTCGCGAGTTTGCATGACAGACAACAGCCAAGCCGAGGTGTGCCGTGCACCCTTGAGCTAGTTGCCCAAATAAAATCGGCTGAGTGCCTTAAGCGCTCGCCTTAGTAGTTCGGTGAAGCTGTTAAGACCTTGCTAGGTCAATAGCGTAGTCAGTTCGAAAAAAAAACCGTCATTTGTCCGTTAGTCAGTTATTCTTTTATAAATACAGGTATTAAATTAATAGTCGAAAATAATTACAGCATCGAGAACGCATTCGAATCCGCGTGGACATTGCTAGTAAGGTATTTTTATTTCTAAAACAAAAAACAAATATTATATTCCATAAAATACCTTCTCAGTCGATTAAATTTACAACTATTATAAATTTTAGTGATATGTATTGTGCCAAAAGAGTTCATACAAACTATTCTGCTACTGAGTTTTTGCATCCATTCCTTGAGTGTCTATTCATAGTGATTATCCACATTAAGAGTACTAACTCTATCTTAAGAAATGCACGACTGTAAACTTGTTTGCAATCAAGTTCAATGGTGGAAATGCAAATAAGTATTTGTGCTGCATTTCAATAGAACTATTTAGTTGACCTTGTTTTATTATACATACCTTAAACAGATGCAAGATAAAAAAGCCATTGAGATGTAATAAAATAGTATTAATTTAATAGGTATGGATTAAGTGTAACATACTTGTATACTGTAAGTCAAAATAATCTAAAAAGATGCATTGTAATGAAGAATAAGGGTTTACTAAATAATTAAATTTGCTTGAGTAAAACAGAATTTGTTGATAATAATTTTTGTGGCTTATTCGTCTATAAAATTAGATTTAAATGCTTAACAACGTTCTAATGCTAATACTAAACATTAAAAATTTTTGAAATAAAAATGTTTAGTAAAAAAAGGTTAAATTAAATAAAAATCATACAATAAAATTAATTATGTATATATGGGTGTGCGACCGTACTGCTATCTGGGTTCAATGTGAGTAAGTAACAAATGAAATCAAATCTTCATTTTCTGCAGTGACATCTATCAACTAATTCGGAACTTAAATAACACAACAAATATTATACGCATCGTTGTTAAATATAAAGTAAATAAAATATAGAAAAGTACGAACAGTTTACTATGATAAATAACGAATTAAATTAATTACGATTTAATTGAAGTTTTGGTTATATTTAATTTTAATCTAACCGGATGGTATAGAAACGTGACGTTATATTACTGTAACGGACTTCCATTGCATTGTCGTCCTGTTACCTCCTGGTCGAGCTTAATGAAATTTACTTCAAAATATTTATACGAAACATTAACCCCCCCCCCCCCTCTTCTCTCGAGGGGCCTACTATCGTGACCGCTCAGACCCCAGAAGGCGTCCCATATGAGGGACCAACACGTGCCGGAGGAGTTAACGCAGTGCTATAGGCAGTCCCTATACTCTTTAGCGAAAAGGCGTGTGAGACGGCACCATAGGGTCCATCCGAAGCGGACATAACCCACCTTCAGTTGCCCAGCAGGTTGGGCATCTATTAGAGATTTCCTTATGTAATAACAAATAACTATTTGGTATGAAATGTAATTATAAGCAGTTTTAAAATTATTAAACTACAATAATTCTATGAATTCGAGTAGTACTATATGGCGCTTTACAGTTGATATTACGGCTAAATCGCGTTATTTTCTATCGTTGGACCGACTTAACTCAACCTAGCATGTCACCATTTGGGCAGCTATGGCTCTCTTTTCTATCGAAGTATCGTTTGAATTTTACCGCACGGCACCGAGAACTAGAGAGCTGGCTATTCAACCATTTTATTCGGAATTTATATATTACAATGATTAAGTATTTTTTATTCTCCCATGTCAAGGTGCTGTAATAATTTACCAATTGCTGAAAATTATATTACTATTCGTTTATTTTTCTAATCGCCCGTAATTACTGCTCTTTTATCTAAATTACGGATGTAAAAATTCGTAATCTCTAATTAATAGAGGGTCTATTATTTCTAATATTGTATCAGATTCTGTCATCATGCAGCTTCACTGGTGTTGTAATAGTTTTGTTTTAGATTTACTTGAAATATATACTCGGATCTGATATTTATTTATAAAAAACTAGATATGGTACAGGGCATTTGATTCCGCAAGATGTCCATCTGACTAAGATCGATTTATTTCCCTTTTGTAAAACGTTCTCTCTCTAATAAAGCACAATTATTAGCATAGACATAGATTATGCTATACGAAATCGAACTTAGCGGACTATCCCGATCATCTCTCCGAAATGCCAAATCAAAAGCGGGGTAGTGGAAAATAATTTAGATCGTTTTTAGTCGTTCGTCTGCAGTGCGTCTTAATAGCATGAGCATGTTTGGGAGTGCGCCAAACCCAGAGAGGGTTATTGAACGATTGTACGTGGCCACATTGCAACCGATATATAAAATTAATGCTCCATTGTGTCAATCTAAAAATAAATCTTGTCTTCGCGTCCTTTTAAGTGATCAACTACTTCAAGAGGCGACGCATACACAAGACACGAGACATATAAAATAGAAATTTGTAATCCAAGACTGCCTTTTTTGTATAGATTGATAGTCGTTTGTTTTTCGGTATGACAAACTGAATAGTGAATACAGTTTATACGATTGTAAGTGCAGTACAATCCGAAAACAACGATGACCATTTACGGTTTTATTACAAAAAAGTTAAATATGTATTAAATACTTTCTTTAAAAACGTTTCGTACTAAATGCACCGTGCTCGCCCGAGGCACTTAGCGTTATCCTTTTTTCACAAGTCTAACCTAACCAAAGTGTGACAAAAAACAAGAAAACAAGATGGCGAACATTCAGCGACAGCAATGCGTATGAAACATTACCATTTTAAAGCAAGTACTCAATATGTATTTAATTTTATGGTAATAACACCGTTACAATTTATCAGTCGTCACTGTCATATGTACCTTCAAGTTCTAGTATGGTGTGTTTACACTATTTGTCTATGTCTACAATCCTCTTAGCTGCTAGGTATGTACTAGCGGATTTCCAAACGCGTCCTAAATCTAACTAACTCTCTGATCTATTTTTCCTCCTATAAAAGATATATTTTTCCTGTGTTATTTAAATAAGAAATCGAAAATCGCAAATAGGCGTTAATGTAAGTATTAAGTACTGGAACTGACAGATTTTTTTACCGTCGTCCTGATCTCATTTTATGGATACCAATAAAAATTGTCGTTTTATTTAACCATTCTATAGGTTAGAATATACACGTATTTTGTGTATAAACTTTTTGGAAGAGATATAAAATTGAAATTGAGATTGATCAAATGAAAATTCATTTGTAATATTTATTGATCTTTCTGAATGTAAATGTATCAGTAACCCTATTTTTTTATTCACTCTATTGATGTCAAGTTTATAAATTCATTCCATGCGGGTTAGGTTAATATTCTGATAACAACATGCTCTTTTGATACAAATACATGCATATAAATACAATTGTAAAATTATTCGTATGTACAAGAAATCTCCGACACCGATTAATTGATTTTATCTATACTAATATTATAAAGAGGTAAAGTTTTGTGAGTTTGTGATATTGTAGAGGGTAATCTCAGGAACTACTGGTTCAATTTGAAAAGTTCTTTATTTATCGATTTATCGAGGAAGGTTTATAGGGTATATAGGTTTATAGGTATATTATCACGTTAAGACCGATACCAGCGGAGAACCAATGAAGAATGTTTCAAAATCTGGTAGTTCGGTGAAGCTTTTAAGACCTTGCTAGGTCAATAGCGTAGTCAGTTCGAAAAAATAAAATGTTTCAAAATCGACCGCGTGTTTGCGTTAGTTCAATGTAACTATTCCACGCGGTCGAAGTCGCGGGCAGAGGTTAGTAATATATAATCTCGCTTTACTTCTTCTAAGTGTTAAGTATTAAAAATAAAATGTAACGGAAGTAAATACAATTAATTCTGATTATACAAATAATTTCCATTAAACATCGCCTATCTTCAGAGGAAAGAAACCTTGTGCACAAACTAGTGCGTAATACAGAAGGCGACATTTCGTTATTTCTTAGTTTGTGTAACACAATGACCCAAAAAATAATGTATCATGTAACAACCAAGAGCGGTCACTGTGACGATTACGTATTTAATTTTTTTTTCACCAGACGAAAAAAAAGGGCGTAAACTTTATCAATGGCTATTATTGTTCTTTAATACTAGATTAGGCCCCCTTCGGCAGCGGCTCAAGCGTAGGTCCGTTTCGTCGGTGTGGAGCCCTTGAGTGCGCTGCTCGCGAGATACAGTGACACAAAATCTTACATCACTGCGACATTACACATATCACCTCCACACACGTGCACGCGTACACGCTTACACATGAAAGTGGAAGGATTTTTTTCCCTTATCGAACTGAAATAGTTTAGATAATTATTCGATACGAAATGTATATAAAAGTTGTTGAGGTATGTATGTTTGGTACACATACCTATATGTTTCAACAACTCTTATATATATGAATAGTTAGGTCAATAGCGTAGTCAGATCGAAAAAAAAGGTTCTTTAATAAAAGTTGATACAGTCATAAGGACTGTCGACAGAGGTGAAAACTCAAAACAATGGAATAACTGTGTTCTCTTTGCTTTTTGTGTATTAAATTTCGTGGTAATTATTTAAATTTCATAATTTGTGTATTGAAATTACTAATATTAGTTTGGTTTTGACATGTATTGGCACTCGGAACAATAATTATGTATATAATTATACCTATGATTATATTTTTATAACTTACTATAATGAAGAAGAGTATTGCCAACTCTAAGTAACAACAACAAAGACTAATAACAAAGATCAGTGCGAAAATAACTTAACACAATATTAAAATATAACTGATATAATCTACTAGTACCCGGGCGACCGAGCCTAGCTCGGTTCTTTATAAAACATTTTTAAATTAAAATAAACTGTTGAGTTTGCCTCAAAAAATAGCATTTTTATTACATAAAAAAATAAAAATGAAAAATTTATCTCTTTTGCTATCGCTCGAATTCGAACTAGGGATACACGGATTTTCGAAGCAGCCGATTTCCATCTGAGCTATTTTTGTTTTGACAGCGGCGGCGAAATTTATCTTTATATTCTAGCTATATTTTTTCATTGCCTGAAAACTGAGCCAAAAAAAGTTTTCTAGGAATAAAATCTAGCTAAATCGATTTATCGTCCTCTAAACTACCTACATACTAAGTTTCACGGCAATAGATGACGCCGTTTCAGAGATCTTGAATATATACAAATATAAATATGTACAAAATTGCTCGTTTAAAGTTATTAGATAGATATCACATTAATGTAGTTTGTAGTTTCTAATTAGCGATGTCCCGATAAGTAATTAACAACACAATTTTTTGCATAAAACTTTATTGTCTACAATTATAATGAGCATTGTTTACTAAATCTATTTTTATACTGCATACAATTACTGTATTAAACCTCCTTACAATTAACAAACTTGTACATTTGCGTAAAATTAAAAAGATAACCTATAATAAACATGTTACATATTTGAAGTGAAAGTTTTTTCAAGCCCGTTTAGTGGTATTTTTTTGGCAAAAGAAAAACTAATGGTATCTCGTCAGCGACATGTTAGTAAGCGTGACCGACCGTCTTGCCATTGCGCTAGTATTTTGAGATTGTGCAGCCATCATATGTTTAATCTATACTAATATTATAAAGAGGTAAAATTTTGTGAGTTTGTAATTTTTTTTTTTCGAGTTGACTACGCTATTGACACACCAAGGTCTTAACAGCTTCACCGGATTACTAAGGCGAGCGCTTAAGGCACTCAGCCGATTTTATTTTGGCAACCAGCTCAAGGGTGCACGGCACACCTCGGGGTGGCTGTTGCCTGTTGCATGCAAAATCGCGACCTATCTTAGCCAACCTAGCTAACTATTTATATATGTATGAGTTGTTGAAACGTGTATGTGTACTAAGCATACACGCCTTAACAACTCCTCCATATATTTATTATCGGAAAATTGAGAGTTTTTCAGTTTGATAAGGGGAAAAAAAGTAAACCCTTCCACTTTCATGTGTAAGCGTGTAGGCGTGCACGTGTGTGGGGGTGATCGTGTAGTGTTGTAGCGGTGATGTATATTTGTGTGTCACGGTATCGCGCAAGCAACGCACTCAAGGGCTCCCTACCGAGGGATCGAACCTAGGCTTGAGCCGCTGCCGTGGGAGGCCTACTCGTGTGTGCGGGAGCGAAATTAACCCCCAGACCACGGCGGCGTGATCTGTGCTTACGCGGGCGTGAGCATTAACACGCTCTGTTTAGAGGGACAGGCTGGTACTGATCGTTCGCTGACGTGATTGAATCAGGAGGGTCGGTAAAAATGTGTCGTGGACGTCTTTTATAACGTGCAGCGTTAGGTACGGGTTCATAGTTTGAGGCGAATACCACTAACGGACTGGAGGCGAATACCACTAACGGACTGGGTGAGTTTGTAACGTTGTAGAGGGTCATCCCAGGAACTGCAGGGCCGATTTGAAAAATTATTTCAGTGTTATACAGCTCATTTATTAAGAATGGCTATATATCATCACGGTAAGACCAATAGGAGCGTAGCCCCAATGAAAAATGCTTCAAAATCAGGGTTTTTTTTTTCCTCTTGAGAGCCTCCGCTGCGTGTTAGCGTTAGCCCAAAGTAACTATTCCACGTGAACGAAATCGCGGGTATAGGCTAGTTGATAAATAAACTTTATACAAATGTATACATTTGTTACATATTTATCCTCTTATAGGATATTCTTGGTATTTCATTTGCAGTTAAATGGTCATATTATAAATGTGTAATTGAATAAAATAAGTACTCAAACTCGAAATACAATGACACAATATTCTATAATACGGTTGACAATACTAGTGGTACGGAATAGACCTTCGCCGAGCGATACAAGTTCATGCGGTTAGAATGCAGACCCACAGTAGATTAGTGAATGGTCGATTTTTTTACTGCTCGCTTTGGAAACGTTATGCAATCTTATACCGGATTCTATGATCAATAACAAGTTAATCTGGTCCTCGTGTACATCGGAGCCCTGGGTTTTGTTATATTTTATATGAATTAACTTTCTCATTAGATGGTGTTGGTTGCTCTGATTTAAGACAGTATGGTAGGAGCTGCTATTGAGTTTTCTAAGCCGCAATGAGAGCGGCAACTGCCGATAGATTGTAGATCTCTCGGTAACGCCGTCATTGTTTTTGGATTGCATTGTTTCTACAAACCAACCAGAATCGCATACTAATTAAATTTTATATTTATTTTAAAGTGTTATCGAATAAAATAATATTAGCTATATAAATTAGATGATAATGTTCTGCCGTTGTGCCCGATTTTAATGACTAGATTTCTATCCATTTTTTTAGCCTACTTCGATCTTAAAATATTACGATAACTTCATTTTAATATAAAGGTATTAACATTTTAACAAACTACGATTTTTATACGCACTAGGGAAGGCTAAAGAAAAAAAAAAGTATCTCGATTTTTAAACACTCTTCATTGTTGCTCCGCTCCATTAGTCTTAGCGTAATGATAATAACCATTCTTGATAAATGAGCTGAGAGATGAGATGATGAGAGAGAGATGAGATGAGATAAGAACATTGAAAGATTTTTTCATATCGGACCAGTAGTTCCTGAGATTACACCCTACAACTTCACAACGTCACAAATCACAAACTTTACCTCTTTATAATTTTAGTATAGATATAGTATATAGAATAAATATATTGTTAAAATAATATATGCAGAGGAAATAGAGGTTTCTATTAGTACTAATATAAGTTAAGATCATTCTTATTATTACATTACAATATCATAACCAGCAAGCTGTTTTATGGCCAACAAAAAGGACACATCTATCATAAAAACTGATAGTATGGTCGGACTTTGTTCAAACTCGACATATCAATTGGAAACTGTGTCAAATACCTACATGAACTCATGAGATCGGCAGCTGCGTTTACATTTAGATAATAACATTTAATTTATCATCTTTCAATGACCCCGCTCCTGTAACACTCTTTAAATAAGTATAACCAGAAATTTATTGGGCTTTCGATGGTCTTGTGAATAGTAGCTGAGATTGTAGACTTATAATTACTAGTCATGGAGTTTTTGGCGGGATTTTATATTTTATTGATAATCTTGTGTTAGTTGACTCTACGAGTGTAGTCTGTAAACTTGGAGGTGTTTTACGTAATATAGTTAGTTTATTATGCATAAGCGAAATGAATGGAAAATAATACCACGGAGCATGAAACTCTGAAATGCCACAAAAACTCCCTGGAAGGTTCTAAGAAGTGAGCCACCATCTTGTTAGAAAATTGAAATAATCACACGACGGTTGTAATATTAACTACACGACAATGGTAGTAATAGCCTGGAATATTGGTTGCCAAAAAAAAATACTGTTCATAAAAAAAAAACTTATGTCAAATAAATGTAAATATTATGATGGAGTAAACACTGAAGTCCTCCCGATAACTCAGATATATGCTAATTTAACATATAAAAATATAGGACCGATATTAATTCTTAAATTTTTGTTAGATAGCCAAAATTAACTCATTGATAAGTGAGACGTGCCAAACGTGATATGTAGGATGAATTATAATCTGTTTATACAGAAAACCGATAGTGCGTGGCAATGCGTGCCTTATTACAATATGAGATACTATGATTTGAAATAGAGACTGTACTGAGATAAGAAGTAATTATTGATTTCATCACATATTAAAACGAACAAAATGTTTGCGTCACCAAGCGTATTTTATATTAAATAGGGCTTGATATTCAGTTGTATCTCTTTACTTCATACTAAGGCTGGTCACATACTTGGCACGATGATGGTCTATAGACACCTCATGTCACCCCAACTTGATAGCAGCGGTCGTGCAGTGGGGTTTTAGTTTGTGGGTGTTCGACATAACTCACTGTCTCCCCAGTGAAGTATCCATAATGGATCTCCCGGCGCTAAAAAAACTAGTTACAAACTACACGTTTTTCTTAGCACTGCCAAAATATTTACAATTTTATGTAAAACAAAAACCGTTAGAAGTGGTATAGTCATGTTGAAACTACTATTGGTTTCAGCATGAATGGCTCGGCTCGCCCGAGGTAGTACCACGCGACCCACAGAAACACTGACGTTAAGTAACAGTGCTTGCATCGTTGCGTTTCGTTCGGTGAGTGAGAGTGCCGGAGACTCACATCCCCTTTCCTCCCCCTCCTAATTCTTCTAATCCCCCAAATATAGGCTGGCAACACACTTACGATTCCCCTGGTATTGCTAGTGTCTATGGATGGCGGTGATAACTTAGAATCAGGTGACCCGCCAGTTCGTTAGCCTTCTACGATATAAAAAAAAAAATAGGATTTTACAAATACCTTGTAGTTACGAAGCGGCGGTGATGAGTCGATAGATTTGAAAGGTCTATTTTACAATGCTGTGGTGCGACTTTACATTACAATTTATTTTATTATGCGTCGAAAAAACTTGCGTGCGTAACGTATAAAGTAGTAATATATATGAAAATATAAGATTATCACAATCTATTCTATCCATGTTTGTTTTTCTTTACTAATTTGTACACCATTATCGTTCCCCAACATCAAACTTCAAGAAGCCAATTTTGTTAATATTTTTGGTTATATATTATGTTACTTGGAGTGGTCTAAGTTATTTATAACATCGTTAATCCAACCAAAAGAAGTCTCCTGCTGGACATAGACGTCCATCAAATATAGCCATAACAACTGTTCCTAGGTTGCTCATCTAATCGGTTATTGCGTCAACATCACCGGATCACGAGGCTACCGTATAATGTGCTGTCTACGTGCTCTGTACGACCATGTATGACCATGTCCCATAACCTGCCACTATATCTAGCCATTCTTAAAGCTACATCGATGACTTTGATTCTTATACATGGTCTCCTCATTTCTGATTTGATTACTCAGAGAAATTTCTATCACTAGTGACTAGGTTTAATTGAGGCATCAATGTCAAGACTCACTCCCGAAGATATTCTTCTTGAGGCATTGGTACGGGAAGATGTTAAATAGTTTAGCCGAGTCAGATTACACGGTTGACGTTTTCGTCGAAAAATAAAAAATGCTATAATCTATACTATAATAAAACTGTAACAAGTCGAAATCTGTACATTAAATATTTTTTGAAAATTTTAATCAGGTTAGACTATGTTATCGATATAGAAGCTAAAAATAATCTTTTTACAATTTTTGTCTGTCTGTCTGTCTGTCTGTCCCTATGAACACGCATCACTCTGAAACTACTGAACCAATCTTGACGAAATTTGACATAGTGATAACTAATACTACGAGATTACATCACATATACGTTTTGTTCCATAAAACGCAAAGGGTTCTCCAGGATAAAGGATTTAAGCCTAGAACCTAAACCCGTATTACTCTGGAAGTACTAAACCAATTTTAACGAAACTTAACACAGTAATAACTGATATTACAAGGCTACATCCAGGATACTTTTCGTCCCATAAAACGCAAGGGGTTCTCCAGGATAACGAAAAACAAAAATTTGTAGTTAACGTAACTAGACTTTTTTGCGACACCTTAGTACAAGAGCCGGCAACGTTGAAAGAACAAGAATTTTAGAATACCTGGTTCTTTAATATATCAATATATATTTTTTTGTATCATAGGAGGCAAATGAACAGGTGGGTCACGTCATATTAAGTGACCACCACCTCTATAGACACTAGCAACACCAGGGGTGTCGCAAGTGCGTTGCCAACCTGTATATGGGGGAGGGTAAGGGAAGGCAAAGGAGGAAAGGAGAAGAGAAGTGGGCCTCCGACGCTCTTATTGAACAAACGAAACACTACAATGCAAGCGCTGTTATTTCACGTCGATTTTCTGTGAGAGGGTGGTATTAGCCCGAAAGGACACTTGGTAGCCGGTTAACGTTGTATTTTTAATGCGCTTTTTGATTTAATTAATTTTGATTTATGAATAGGTTTAGGAACATTTTTTTTTCAGTAACTTTTAAACGCAATTAAAAGCATGAATTTATCACAGTCAGACACATTTCTTTATAAACAATCATATATATACCCGCTGATATATTTTATAAATAAAAAAAAAATTGGTTGCCTGTAAAGTCGGTATACGGGCGAAAGTTTTACGTGACAACGACTTTGAGTGGTAAAATAATTTTAATGTGAATATTCATTCGTATAGTAGTCTCTCTCGCTCTTAGGCGGGCTAACCATGCCCGAGTGGAAGGGATGCGTGCCTCTCACTAGCTCTCATTGTTAGCGCATAACGTGAGCGGAGCGTAACGCAGTTTCTTGAAGTGTCACCCGGCAAACCAATTTATAAGACGTTGTCACGTCAAAATAATTAATTTTAAGCCAATTATTTTTTCCATAACAAAGAACAAATTTCATTTTATTAAACATGATTGGTATTAAGATTTCACCATATAAAATAAACAACGATAAACGTAAAGGTATGTACGTATGACTTGGGATTGACGCCATTTTAAATATATGCGTCGTCGACCATCAGGCTATACGAAACCGAAATAGCTTGGGCCGGCGAGGTGAAATATCTCGGCGTCACTTTAGATAAACACTTAAATTTCGATTCACACACAGATAGAGTATGAAACAAAGCCGCTATGGACTTGGGCCGTCTCTATCATTTGCTTTGTCATAAGAGTAAAATGTCCCCCAGGCATAAACTCACTTTATATAAAACTTGCATCCGTCCGATTATGACGTACAGTTGTTCGATTTTTGCACATGCGCAAAATCGTATTCAAAAGTTACAGGTTCTCCAGAACCGAGCCCAATGTAAAATAACCGGTGCCCCATGGTACGTCCGGAATAAGGATCTCCACAGGGAACTGGAGATGCCTTCTGTCTGGACATATATAAAATCACTCTCACGTAGTTATTTCGAAAAAGCCGCGAATCATCCCAGCCCTTTAGTGGTATCCGCCACGAACTATGAACCCGTACCCAACGCTGCACAGTATAGAAGACGACCGCGACACATTCTTACCGACCCTCCTGATTCAATCAAGTCAGCGAAAGATCAGTAGCAGCCTGTCTCTTCAAACAAAGCGTGTTCACGTCCACGCCCGCATAATCATTATCACGCCACTGTGGTCTGGGGGTAAATTTCACTCCCGCACACCAGATTAGGCCCCGCTCGGCAACGGCTCAAGCCTAAGTCCGTTCCCTCGGCGGGGAGCCCTTGAGTACGCTGCTCACGTGATACAGTGACAGAAAACTTTACATCACTGCTATAACATCACACACATCACCTATACACACGTGCACGCCTACACGCTTACATGCTGTTTTTCTTTTTCAGAAAAATAAAACACAACAAAGAGTTCTACCCTTATTTTTCCCTATCCTATCCTATATAGTTTGGAGAAATTTTTCCGACACAAAATACATTTAGGAGTTATTGAGGCACGCATGCTTGGTACACATGCATGTTTCAATAACTTATATATGTATATCTAGATAGCTTAGCTTAGGTTAGATCAGATAGGTTGCGATCGTTGCGAAATGCGCAGCGCACCGTGGCGTTGAGGGCGATAAGAGGGTACCGCACGGTGTCCTCGGCGGCAGCCATGGTGCTGGCTGGCTCCCTTCCCTGGGAGCTGGAGGCGCCAGCGCTGGCCGCCGTTTACGAATATACGGCGGCTAAAAAGCGGTCAGGAGAGCCCCCAGCTCTCAGGGAAATAGAGGACAAGAGGAAACTTGAGAGGTACTCGATGATGGAGAGGTGGAAGCAGGACCTGGCGGACGCGCAGTACGGCAGATACACTATCGACGCCGTCCGCCCGGTCCTGCTGGAATGGTGCAGTAGATGATGGGGCTCTCTGACGTCCCGTCTGGTGCAGGTGCTGACCGGGCACGGGTGCTTCGGTTGGTACCTGCACCGAATAGCGCGCAGGGAGCCGACCGCCGTATGCCACGAGTGCGGCGTTGACCCGGACACCGCGCAGCACACATTATTTGAGTGTGCTGCGTGGGAGGAACAGCGCCGAATTCTGGCTGCAGCGGTAGGAGGGAACCTCTCGCTGCCGAGCGTGGTCACGGCCATGCTCGGTAGCGAGGATGTCTAGAACGCAGTAGCCTCCTTCTGCGAGGAAGTCGTCTCGCAGAAGGAGGCGGCGGAGAGGGCCCGCGAGAACGATCCGTTAAGCGGCCGTCTCCGCCAAAGGAGAACAGGCGGGAGGAGGCGGCAATTTGACCTTACAAGACGAGGCCCGGTGGCGGCACTTCTGCCGCTGGGCCACACCGCTGGGGCGGCACGATGAAGTCTATAGAGATCTCGTGCCGCCCCAACAGTAGCGGAAGACGTGCACCGTGGGGTTTTAGTCCGTGCGAGTCGGACATAACCCAGTCTCTCCCCAGGGAGGGTGGGTATCCATAAGGGATTTCCCCACGTAAAAAAAAAAAGATAGGTTGCGATTTTTGCACAAAACAGGCGACAGCCCAAGCCGAG
>JACEII010000008.1:14774816-14807143 GCA_014332785.1 Antheraea mylitta | reverse complement strand
CTCGGCTTGGGCTGTCGCCTGTTTTGTGCAAAAATCGCAACCTATCTGATCTAACCTAAGCTAAGCTATCTAGATATACGTATATAAGTTATTGAAACATGCATGTGTACCAAGCATGCGTGCCTCAACAACTCCTGTATGTATTTTGTGTGGGAAAAATTTCTCCAAACTATACAGGATAGGATAGGGAAAAATAAGGGTAGAACTCTTTGTTGTGTTTATTTTTCTGAAAAAGAAAAACAGCATGTAAGCGTGTAGGCGTGCACGTGTGTATAGGTGATGTGTGTGATGTTGTAGCAGTGATGTAAAGTTTTGTGTCACTGTATCACGTGAGTAGCGTACTCAAGGGCTCCCCGCCGAGGGAACGGACCTAGGCTTGAGCCGTTGCCGAGCGGGGCCTAATCTGGTGTGCGGGAGCGAAATTTACCCCCAGACCAGGGTGGCGTGATAGTGATTATGCGGGCGTGGATGTGATACCGCTTTGCTTGAAGAGACAGGCTGCTACTGATTTTTCGCTGACGTGATTGAATCAGGAGGGTCGGTAAGAATGTGTCGCGGTCGTCTTCTATACTGCGCAGCGTTGGGTACGGGTTCATAGTTCGTGGCAGATACCACTAAAGGGCCGGGATGATTCGCGGCTTTTTTGAAATAACTACGTGTGAGTGATTTTATATACGCCCAGACAGAAGGCATCTCCAGGTCCCTGTGGAAATCCTTATTCCGGACGTACCATGGGGCACCGGTTATTTTACGTTGGGCTCGGTTCTGGAGAACCTGTAAGTTTTGAATACGATTTTGCGTATGTGCAAAAACCGAACAACTGTACGTCATAATCGGACGGATGCAAGTTTTATATAGAGTGAGTTTATGTCTGGGGGACATTTTACTCTTATGACAAAGCAAATGATAGAGACGACCCAAGACCATAGCGGCTTTGTTTCACACTCTATCTGTGTGTGAATCGAAATTTAAGTGTTTATCTAAAGTGACGCCGAGATATTTCACCTCGCCGGCCCAAGCTATTTCGGTTTCGTATAACCTGATGGTCGACGACGTATATATTTAAAATGGCGTCAATCCCAAGTCATACGTACATACTTTTACGTTTATCGTTGTTGCATTGTATATGGTGAAATCTTAATATCAATAATGTTTAATAAAATAAAAAATTTGCTCTTTGTTATGGAAAAAAATAATTGGTTTAAAATTAATTATTTTTATTTATAAAATATATCAGTGGGTAATATATGATTGTCTATAAAGAATAGTGTCTGACTGTGATAAATGCATGCTTTTAATTGCGTTTAAAAGTTACTGAAAAAAAAATGTTCCTAAACCTATTCATAAATCAAAATTAATTAAATCAAAACGCGCATTAAAAATACAACGTTAACCGGCTACCAAGTGTCCTTCTAATACCACCCTCTCACAGAAAATCGACGTGAAGTAACAGCGCTTGCATTGTATTGTTTCGTTTGGTCAGTGAGAGCGTTGGAAGCCCATTTCTCTTCTCCTTTCCTCCTTAGCCTTCCCTTTACCCTCCCGCATATACCTATAGAGGTGGTGGTCACTTAACGTGACGTGACCCACCTGTTCATTTGCCTCCTATGATACAAAAAAATATATATTGATATATTAAAGAACCAGGTATTCTAAAATTCTTGTTCTTTCAACGTTGCCGGCTCTTGTACTAAGGTGTCGCAAAAAAGTCTAGTTACGTTAACTACAAATTTTTGTTTTTCGTTATCCTGGAGAATCCCTTGCGTTTTATGGGACGAATAGTATCCTGGATGTAGCCTTGTAATATCAGTTATTACTGTGTAAAGTTTCGTTAAAATTGGTTTAGTACTTTCAGAGTAATACGGGTTTAGGTTCTAGGCTTTAATCCTTTATCCTGGAGAACCCTTTGCGTTTTATGGGACAAAAAGTATATTTGATGTAATCTCGTAGTATTAGTTATCACTGTGTCAAGTTTCGTCAAGATTGGTTCAGTAGTTTCAGAGTGATGCGTGTTCATAGGGTAAGACAGACAGACAGACAGACAGAAAGACAGACAGACAGACAAAAATTGTAAAAAGATTATTTTTGGCTTCTATATCGATAACATAGTCTACCCTGATTAAAATTTTTAAAAAATATTTAATGTACAGATTTCGACTTGTTACAGTTTTATTATAGTATAGATATAGAATATCGAATAGCACCGACGCGACATAGCCAGTTGTCCCCAGTGATAACTATATAGGTATCTTTGCACTTTCTCATTTTGACAAAACCTTGGCATACAATTTATAAACAAAAAAATATTTTGAAAGAACATTTCGAAGAATTACAATAGGATGAGTAAAGCCCTTGACACTTATTCCATTGTCGTTGGTTTATACCTTTAACATAACATTACTTAACTCGTGTCGTTCGTTGACAGGCTGCGCTTCATTAGATATATAGCATCTATTCAAATGTAAACGACTTATATTATAAAATTGTACACATATTGCAAAATAGAGGCCTAGCTAAGATTTGATTTATTGTGATCTGAAATAATTTCATTAAAATAAATAAATAAAATCTGCTGTACGGTCGTGCATCATACATTTGATTGGGTGTTTTTTTTCTTTTTATTCTCCGTTTCGCAGACTTTTGATCCGCACCTTTTTTTGCTTTCGCTTTTTTCTTTTATTCTCTGTGTGAAAAATCGTATCTCTGACCAACTATTGGGTGTTTTTATATTTATTTAGTACTAGCTGTACCCGCAGCTCCGCACGCGTTTTTTTAAATTGTATTAAAGAATTATTAAATTAAGAAACTATGTACAATTATAGAAATGTTCTTTAAAAACTATTGTAAGTACTACACACACGCTACTGACAGTAACACGTAACGTGTGCATTAGAGATATAGATACTAACAGTGTAATTAATGAGGACTATCATAGCCAACATATTTGGAACATTAACCAACCATATAACTACCTCAGTGCTCACTTACACTGTACAAAGAACTAATGAAAGACTTAAAAATAGATAATGATATAATGTGCCAATATTGTTAATAAGTTTATCGTCTAATATCTTATTAGAAATACCTCTTCTATCTTCAAAATTACTAATCATAATTATTATATTAAATTGTAAACTGTGAATGTGGTGACGCGACGTCTTGAATCTTGCATATATATAAATCAAGATATAATTTTTTTTATACTAAAGCGCGGTAAATACGCACATGTTTACAGTGAACAATATATTTTTGCTAAATTTCATACGGACGAAGTCGTGGGTAACAGCTAGTCTAAAATAGAATAACTTCAATTACTATTTATAAGGTTCACTGTCTACCAATGAAAGTCCCGTGAACATCTGTCTAACAGTTTTGGAGAAAGTTTTGTGGGTGAAAACACGGTTAACAGCTATTATAAATAAAAATCACTTAAATTACTTTTATAAAGTCAGCTATCTGCCAGAAAAAGTCTCGTAAAGATTGGTCTAACCGTTACGAAGATAGCACTGCGGGCGAAACTATGGTTAATAGCTAGTATAAACTAAAATTGCCTAAATTGTTTTTTATAAGGTCAGTTATTTGTCAGTGAAGGTCTTGTGAAGATCTTTTTAACCGTTTTGGAGATAGTAATGCGAGCGAAACCACTGTTACCAGCTAATATAAACTAAAATTGCTTGAATTACTTTTTATAAAGTCAGCTGTCTGCCAATAGAAGTTTCGCGAAGATTAATCTAATCGTTTTGGAGATAATACTGCGGGCGAAATCAATGTTAACAGCTAGTATATACTAAAATTGCTTGAATTACTTTTTATAAAATCAGCTATCTGCCAATGGAAGTTTCGCGAAGATCAATCTAATCGTTTTGAAGATAATACTGCGGGCGAAACCAATGTTAACAGCTAGTATATACTAAAATTGCTTGAATTACTTTTTATAAAATCAGCTATCTTCCAATAGAAGTTTCGTGAAGACCGGTCTAATCGTTTTGGAGAGAGTAATGCGGGCAAAGCCACAGTGAAGAGCTAGTCTATATTAAAATAATTTGAATTACTTTTTATGAAGTCAGCTATCTGCCAATGAAAGTTTCTTGAAGATCAGTTTAATTGTTTTAGAGATAGTACTGCGGGCGAAGCCACAGTTAACAGCTAGTCTAAATTAAAATATACTAAATTACTTGTTATGGTGTCCGTTATCTGTTGGTGAAAGTTCTGTGAAAGTCGGTCCATCCGTTTTGGATATAGCATTGCAGACGAAGCCGCGGTTAACACTTAGTCTAATTTAGAGTAGCTTATGTCACCCGCAGTAATTTCAGCTATCTGCTAGTGAAATTCTTGTCAAAATCGGTCCAACCGTTTCGGAGGTTACTCGGAACAAACAGACAGACCGACAAAAATTTTAAAAATTGCATTTTTGTTATAAGTAGCGTGTATACGTTCATACCTAGTCAGTGAAAAAATTTTATTTCGCTGTTACATAGAGACACTTCATTTTTATTATATGTATAGATTATTTTAACTTTACTATTTTTTATTTATTTAAATTAACAATTTATTATTTTAGAGTGGATTTTTAATAATGTTATTGCCTTTATGGTGGCTTTATTATGATCCTTTATGGCCATTTTTAGATTATAATCCACAATGTCCCGCGCCGGAGCATTCACGGCTCGATGAATGAACCTACTTTTTTTTTTTGATTGGGTTTATAGTACAATTTTTGTTGTCACTTCCTCGAACATGCATACTGTAATACCATTAACGTACAATAGGTGGCCCACAAGTCGATTAAACATAATGATAATATTTTTTTGTACAGTTTTTATTAAAATTTTAAAAAATCCTTTTGTAGACCCGTACGTTGTCCATCCGATTGAGTTTTAATATAGTTTTCGTTGGCACTCGCTTGTACATGCAAACTTACGTAGTATTATTAACGTACGTGGCATACGAGTTATTTTGACGTAATGAGACTTACACAGTTTTACATTAAAATAAAACAAAAATGCTTATGAACTTCTACATATCGTCCATATGATTGAATTTAGTACAGTTATTGTTAGCACTCATACTGGCATACCGACGAAGTACTATCAACACACCATAGATAGTACAAAAGTTGTTGCAACATAATAAATGTTTTCATACAGTTTTAATAAAATTTAAAAATCCTTCTGAACATCCACATTGCCCATTTGATTGAGTTTAGTACAGTACTTGTGGTATTCACTTAAAAATGCGTACTGACGTGGCACTATCAACGTACAAAAGGTGCCATATAAAGCATTTTATGTCGAATAGACTACGCTATTGACTTAGCAAGGTCTTAACAGCTTCACCGGATTACGGCATATAAAGCGTTACAATATGATATGTGTATCTCATACAGTATTCATCAAAATAAAAAAAATAATTCGCGCATTGTCCATCTGATTGAATTTTAGTACAGATGTTGGTGGCACTTGCCGAAACATACCTACTGGCGAAGTACTATAAATATATAATAAATGGCATACTAGTTCTTTCAAAGTCTTTTTTATGCAATGTTCGGCGTGTTAAATGTTTATAGAAGTTAGCTCTAGGACAGATATAGTCCATGTTTTTTATAGGGTCAAAACTGCAATAAAAAGATAATTACTAAACATAAAATGAAGGCCACAATTAATTTCGATAAAGCATGTAGTTATTTTCTCGACATTAAAAGCGTTTTCAAGTAAACAGAGTTGCGGGAAACGATCAATTAATTAAGTTACTTCAATATCTACGGTAGATCTTTACACTATACTGTACTTAAAACATTAAATTACTTCGGTTAGGTTATAAAAATAATTATTAAAAGGGCGGATGTTGTTAAATTATTCACACAATGTAAGAAAGAGCATATGTTTTTTTTTTTTTTTATAGGAAATACTCTTTGTATTCATTTTATACAATATATCGCTCGCGGCTGTCCTTATACCTATTTGTATTTTTGAAGTTATACTTCTTTTGATGCGTTGAGGAAAAATGATGAGAGAAAATTTTACGATGCGCGCGCACACCATCACGAAAAACCGACACTCTAAAGTTAGCTATAGTCAACATTTTGTTTCTTTGTATTTCTCTGTATTAAATAAACACTTTCAATGTATTAAATACCTTTTTTCTATTGTTAGTGTCGTTTTTTCTAAAAACTTAGAATAAGGCGAAAGATAAAATTTTTGAAAAGATTTTTATCTTGATACGCGAAAGAAGTTTAACTTCTAATGCGTGTACATAAGTACACACACACACACACACACTTCTTTTTTAAATTTTACAGGCGGATTTTATAGTAAGAAAACTGAATGAATTTTGAACCAGTTATAAAATTCAGTAATTGATATTCATGAGATTTATTCATGGTACGTACATAAAAAAATGTAATTCTAAAGGTTTATATCCTACTGAATACAGGTAATAATATACATATATTATATTAACATGTGAAGAACATACTTTGTTATGGTCGAATGTCTACCACTGGAAAACCCCTAATAATAAGTAATTCAAAGAATTTGTTTCATTCTCAGTACATTAACAAGGGTTAAGTGGAGTTTGTATTAAGTCTCGAGTTCCTAATTAAGATTAATTCTTGTTCTAGATACACGTACGAGTTTAGTAACTCTAGCCTAATTAATCTCTAAGTACGCTGTTTTAAATAATTATTGGCGAATAGTTACACTGTAAATGGAGAACGGGTTCCAGCTGGAAAAAGGAAACACTATGGAAACAAGGTACCAAAGGCATTTAAATATGATGGTTGATTACTACTGATCACCTAAACGAGTTATAACTGATGACAATCACAAAAACATGATACCCAGACGTAATTTTATGGTAAAACGTGAAACATAAACATTCAATATAATCCTGCAGTAATAATTGTATTTCATATTTTCTTTATAAATGTTTACAGACATGTATTTCTAACTGAATAATTAAATTTTTAAATGCTGAAATGAATTTTAAACGTGTTTTCCCTTTTGCAGAAAACCCTGATATGATAAAGTAAATATGCAGGTGTTTGTGTGTCGAAAACTCACAAAATTAGTGATTTTAACTTTCAAAAGAAAACAACGTGCCACATATTTTTATTTGTCGTCCGATGTAATTAATGTGTGTAATCATCCATACCTTATAAAGTTCAGTTACTTTCGAGCGGATTATTTCTTTCCGCAAACGCAACATTGTTCACGATATCTAGTATTGCGGATTTTGGAACTGCTTTTTGGACAGTAACCTTTTTGAAAAAGAATAATGGTATTTAAAGCCCTAGTTAGGACGAACAAATAATTTTCCAGAGAGCATGAGATATTTTTTTATATCATAGTAAGCAAACGAACAGACGGGTCACTTGCTGTTAAGTGACTACTTCCGTCCATAGATACTAACATCACCAGGGGAATCGCAAGTGCCAGCCTGTGTTTGGGGGGCATGGGGAAAGGGAAAGAGGGGAAGTGGGTCTCCGACGCTCTCAATGACCGAAAGAAACGCAACAATGCAAGCACTGTCACTTCACGTCGGTTTTACGACCCCGGACAAACCGACCTATTCGTACTGAAACCAGTAATAGCTTCAACGTGGCTCTACCATCTACAAGCGTGGCTCTACCACCAACATACATTACCTACATAATTGTGATAAACAAAAAATCTTGTGTCTGTATACTGCCCAAATTTAATATAATAATTATAATCATTGGAAATTAATTATCTATTTTGGTTAATCATGACTAACTTCTTGAAGCACGTGCATCAAACTATAGTGAGTTGTAGCATTTATCAATTGCTTATATGATTTACAAGGAATCAGTACGTTGGCACGGAACACGTCCGTTATATCTTTGAGGTATAATCATAAGCTATATTCACAGTGTTGTAAATATATATCACATTAGTTATGCAATTGGTTTCTTGTTCTAGTTCAATGTATTATGCTTCTCCATTCACTGTGCTGTATTTATACATACTGTAGTTTATTACTAAATGTTGAGTAAAGTTAAATTGTGCCAGAAACAAGATGGCTATATTACACCATTTAATGTTATTCAACGCAACGATGTCTCGGGTTGATATAAGGAGTGCTTTACTATCTACTAGCTGATAACCGCGACTTCGTCTACGTCTTTTATTATCTTCAGAATATATTTTAAGGGGAGAGAAAAAAGAATATCACGCCCATTGCCCCACATTTGCACGGCAAGAAAACACATCTCTGAAAGCTAAGAATCGTGGTTTCTAGAACCTTTAATAACTTTATATTAAACTAGCTTCTGCCTTTTTTTACTTTGAGCTCACGATAACACACAGCGGAGGCTCTCAAAAGGAAAAAAATGTGCTCCGCTTCTATTGGTCTTAGCGTGATGATATATATATAACCTATAGCATTCCTCGACGAATTAGCTATCTAACACTGAATTTTAAAATCGGAATACTATTTTCTGCGATTAGGACGTTTAACTAAACAAACAGACCCTCCAGCTTTAAAATACTAGTATCTATATATTAATACGTGAAGCAAAATTTTTGTACCCCTTTTTAACCGATTTCCCGTGAACGGGTGAACTTGAAATTTAGCATAGTTAAAGTTTATATGGCGGAGAAGTGCAGAAAGCTGTTTATTATATATAAAATACATTAGAAGTACATTAAATTAATTAAAATATGCACTACTCACACTACTGCTTGAATTTTACACAACATATACACACATGTAAATAAAAATACATTTTGACAGCTCCGTCAATAACGACATCAAAAAAGGTTGCGAAGGAGGTTGCTATGCTCGACTATATGTATTTTTTAACTCTTACGTTCCAATTACCGTTTTCCATCCTACATTCAACAATGATTTTATATCATATAATGTTTATTATTTTTTATGGTGAACTCACTTCAAATGATGATTAAAAAAAAATGAGCCAAATAATACTTTGTATAGTCAAAATAAGAATTTTGTTCATAAAAGTAAGTAAAAAAAGTCAAAAAGTATCCATGACATAGACCTCCGCGGTTACAATGTTGCAATTCAACCTCATGTAGCAACAAAAAAGAATTTATTTTCAAAAGCTAATGATAGTATTAAAAACATCTTTGTCTTGGATTCACCATTTGATTGTATTGTGCATCCATTACTTTTCCAAACGATAATACTGGGCATATCACTATTTCTCATAATGAACAGACTACATTTAATTCAATATCACCCAGAAATACCACCGACCCATGGTGTCGTGTAAAATTAATTGAAAATTGTGTCATGGGATGCGACAAATTTCTTTATCTTCGTAAAGTTATGTTTGCTTAAAATTTGAGAGCTTTATCACGTGGTTTTTCTTTCTAATTTATAATTTATTCTAATATTCATTTACACATACATTTTTTAGAGGTTGGCAAATGGCAAATAACTGAGTAGCCATGATGAAAACCTTTGATTATAAAATTATACGCTTTGACAAAAGAACCCTAATAAAGTTCAAACTTTAAAAAATCAATTAACTATGGTCGAATGTCGACCACTGGGCGCCCACTAGTAAAGTATAGATAGATGAAGCTGTCGAGATATATTTTTATAATAAGGACTATAAGCATTAATAAGAACTAATAAGAGATATTTTTTATACAGGGCAAAACAAAAAAAAATGATTTTTATACTTAAGTGTATATCATTTTATTTTTATAGAAAAACAAGATTTTTGAATTTTAATTCTATTTTATCTTTTTAACTGCATCATTTTTAATTGACTATTCATTCTATTTTTATACTTTTTACTCGTGTGTATAAAAAAATTTCTCTTTAATTTATAACGCAGTCGTGTGTTTGTGTGTATCTCTTTTATTTACAACGAAGGAATTATTAATTTTGTGACAGTAAATATTTATTTAACCGTATTAAAGGAGACATAAGTAATGGAAGTGATTAAATTAACTTTTCGTGGGTTCACTCTACTGTTTTAAATCTCTATTTTAAATACATATTACTAGTTGTGCCCGCGATTACATGCGCATGGAACCTAATGTTAAAAACAGGGAGTAATAAAATAATCTCAATTTATTAAGTACCACTACTTGTCTGCTTTTCTCTCGTACTTAATACGCGTCGTCATTAAAATACAATAACTTTTGATAGAGCGAACCAATTTTAATAATACCAAGATAAAAAGTTACTCGACATATGCTCTATAATTCGCTTGAGGTTTTATCGTGAACACAGTACTTTCGCGTTGAAGCGTCTTCATACGAAGAGACAAACAGAGAGACATTTCTAAAAATGATTTAAATGTATTTTATTATTTATTCCAAGACACCTGAATTAATTTTTATCATAATAATTTAAAATGTACAGAAACATTACATTTACGTTCTTATTATATGTATAGATTGTGTACATTATGCTTTAAAATGACATCAGAATATAAATTAAAAAAAAAAATCAAGGTTACTTAAGTAGCACGCTCTACCGATCAATAGTTTTACAATGTCAATTTAACATTGTGGACAAGTTAGGAATAATTTATACATCTATATAAATAAAATGACATAGGTTTGCCTTTATGTACGTATCATTTAAAAAATATTGGATAGATTTTAATTCTTTTTATATTTAAAACATTTGCGGTATTAAAAAAAGTTAAATACGTTGAATACTTGGTTTAAAAAGGATACATTTTAAATGCAGTGCGCTCGCTGAATGTTCGCCATCTTTTTTTCTCTTGCTTTGGTTAGGTTAGGTTAGACTTGCGAAAAAAGGATAATGCGAACTGCCCTCGGGCGAGCGCGGTGCATTTAGTACGAGACCTTTTTAAAGCAAGTATTCAATACGTATTTAACTTTTTTGTAATAACACCGTTAGAATTTATTTCAAAAAAATATTATCAGGATATCGTTCTTTAATATGAGCTTTTGGAGAACTGCGATTTTTATTAATAATACGTATAGCAACATGTGTTTTCTTGATGTGGAAAATTGGTGCATACGGTATGGTGCTTTTGTTTCTTTTTTCAAATTACATTGAAAAGTTACCAATAATGCAAATGAAGTATCGGGTATCGGCTACACTTATATACATACAATTTTAGTGTGTACTGTTTGCTCAGACTAATTTCTGAATCGGATTTGAAAAATAAAAGATGATTTCCTTATTTACTATAGAGCTATTAAAGTTTAAATAACCTTCTGGGTTTATAAGCATTACGCGCTAAATGTGGTGTGCTTTCTTGACGCGGAAAAATAGGACAAGCGGTGTAGTGGGCACGCACCGGAGAGGAGATAAACGGATAACAATATTTACAAGCAGCCTTTATAAGCCTTTTTTTTTACTTTATTTTTGGCAATCAACCGTTCAGATTATTACTGCCATTGTCACGTAGTCAATAATATTACAAGGTTCGTACGATTATTTCAATATCAAGCGTCGTGTGAATCAACATTCTAACAAGATGGTGGCTCCCTTGTTAGAACCTTCCATGGAGTTTTTGTGGCATCTCAGAATTGCATGCTCCGTGGTATTATTTTTCATTCACTTCACTTATGCATAATAAACTAACCATATTACATAAAACACCACCAACTTTATACAATATAGAGTCAAGTAACACAAGATTATGAATAAAATATAAAATCCACTACATGACAGACTGAAATCCCGCCAAAAACTCCCTTTATAAGCCTTGTTGCTTACTGTTTTGCGTTGTAAGTTGAATTATTTTTTTTTTATATTTCTTCCTCTATTCTTTAAATATATTGTTAATAAAATAAAGAACACAGACGAACTCGCCTTTATTAGTTAGCGTTAAATAAGTCTTAATGTCGCGCGAAGACTACAGTCACGCTTCTTTGATTATTTATTAAGCAAAATTCGATTTGTTGGCCTTCAGTTGGAAGTTTAATATGAGATGGGTTGTATTGACCTCTGGTGTTACATTAAAATAATTACGACTGACTATAGTATAGTCTATGCTATTTCAAACATATAAAGAGGTTGTTTGTTTTTAATATTGTTCGAACGCACTAATTCCTTGACCTATAAGCCATAATTTAACGACTCATTTAACATTTTATAGCTTACTTATTGAGGAGGCATCCACCATTACCCTAAGTCCTTCAGGAGCGAACCAATTTCCATACAAAATGTAAGTCAGATAGTGCACTTAGCAAGAACGAAGAGATAGTCCAGGAGAGCCGTACGACAGGCAATATAGGTGCTGCAATTAACGTAGCTGGAACCGCAGAACGCAATTAATGATATAGTAAACAACAAAACGATGAGACAACATTTATAATAGAATTGATAAATAGCCTTTAAAATGAAGGTTTTAACGAGCTATTTGTGTTAAAATGATAGATCAGATAATTTAATTATATTAACAGATAATTTACATAATTAATTACTTATACGAAGTTAACCTTCGTGTTGGATGGCGTAACTATCGACTATAATTTTGTAATTTACAGAAGCAATAAAACTACGTTTGCAAAAGTCAAAAGTGAAAAGGTCTTGTGCCATAGCGTTGAGCAACTATTAGCGCTATGATTGCTTTACTGGGATTAAATTTATTCAAAATTCACAGTTTCGAACGTCGCAATAGGTGCCGAGTCGCACACAATATTTCGGTCACGAGAATTTCAGCTAATTTTGAACACAAATTGAATAGGCAATTAGATGAGAAAGAAAATTAAATGACAAAGCAATTCTAGTGATGGAATTATAATCTACACTTAATATTATGAAGCCGAATAGTTTATTTGCTTGCACGCACAAATCACAGAAACTACTGGTCCGTTTTAAAATTTTTTGCCAGTGTTAGATAGCTCATTTATTGAGGAAGGCTATTATAGCTATATCGTCACGCCAGGAGCAATAGGATAGGAGCGTTAATTAATAATGTTTCAAAATCGCGGTTGACGTAAGTATTATTTAAAAATATTTTCATCTTTTACGTAAACGAAGTTTGGAATTAAAGTTTTTTTTTTTTATAGAAGGCAATCGAACAGGTGGGTCACCTGATGTTAAGCGATCACAACCTTTTATAGACACTTGCAACACCAGAGGAGTCGTAAGTGCGTTGCCAGCTTGTATCGCGGGAGGAGGAAGGAAAGGAAGAGGAGAGAGGGAAGGTGAGGAGACTTAGGCCTCCAGCGCTCTCACTGACCGAACTGCAAGCACTGTTACTTCACGTCGGTTTTCCGTAAGAGGGTGTTACTACCCCGGGAGAGTCGACCTATTCATGCTGAAGCCAGTAATAGCTTTAGCATGGCTCTACCACCTACAAAAGTTAACCCAAAGTAACTATTCCACGCGGACGAAATCGCTGGCAAGAGCTAGTGAAATAACAACATACAATCCACTTTTAATTCATTATGACGCTAAGATGGCGCAGTTCTCTTACACAATAAAATATGAACACTTGAATCGAATCATAGAAGCTGTTTTGTAAGGAACTAGCTTTTGCTTGCGGCCTCATTCGCGTCAATTCATATTTGATCTTTCTCTCGAGAATGGTGCATTTTTCTGAATAAAATTCTGTGTCTTTTTTTACCCCTGACACGTGTCTGCAAAATGTCATAATGATCAGTACTTAGTCGTACAAACAAACAAACTTTTATTCACTTTTATTTGTAAGGATGTGAATGTGTAATTGTTTGTTTATTCATAACTATATGTTATATGGAAGTAAGTTGATTACATTAATAACATTTTAAATACACGAATTTTCTACTGGAGATTATATCTCGACTAATATAGTGCAGGACATTTCCAAGGCCTTATTCTATTTAGTTAAATGTACTAAGAACTTGTGTAAAACTGGCTACTAGAATGAGCAATTCAAATATCTACTAAATGTTGACCCACGACACAGGATTCAGTTCCTAGTGTGGGAATCTACAGTTAATTTCCATGCCGTGTAAATGTTTTTTGTTAAATAAAGACTTTTTATTTTATTTTATTTTTTATGTTTAGACTAGGAAATTGAAATATAAACGATACTATTTAAAGCAGTAATAAAAATGTTGATTAATGGAATTAAAACATCACAATAAAGACTTATTATATAGTTTATCAATGTAAAAGTAATCAGAGACAATGCGAATAAACAGCGGTCAGTTCCTGGACTCTGAACAGTCGGAAGTAACTACAATATGAAGTAACAATGAAGGCGAAGTGAATCATTCAACGATGAAGATACAATTATTGACATTGGCCTCGGCTTAGTATTGTATTCCTCTAGGTAGGTACACAACTTTCAAGACAAAGGATATCAAACAAATGTGATGTAACGATAAAATATAAAGGGGCATTATAATAATCATAAATAATAAATATAATTTAGTAATGAAATATATATCGATACTATATATACTATAATACTAATATAATATTATAAAGAGGTAAAGTTTGTGACGTAGGGGGTAATCTCAGGAACTACTGGTCCGATTTGAAAAATTATTTCAGTGCTAAATAGCTCATTTATCGAGAAAGGTCATAGGCTATATATCATCGCGATAAGAACAATAGGAGTGAGCACCAATGAAAAATGTTTCAAAATCGGGATTATTTTCTCTTGAGAGCTTCCGCTGCGTGTTAGTGTTAGCCCAAAGTAACTATTACTACGTGAACAAAGTCGCGGGCATGGGCTAGTGTATAATATAATTAATTCGCAAATTTATTCTTTTATTATCTGTGCCCGCGACTTCGTACGAGTGGAACCTGGTTTCCAAAACAGTGACTGATAGAGTTATCTGATTGTATTAAGTTTAATTACCATCTACTTTTCTCTTGTATTTAAGTCGCGTCGTCATTAAAATTACAATAACTTAGGATATATCGGACCGATTTTAATGAAGCAAAAACGAGATGTTATTCGAAGATATTCTTTATGATGTTATCTAAAGGCTTTATCATTCAAACAAACAGACAGACGTTTTTAAAATGATTGAAATGTATTTTATTACGTACATCTGCAACATTTTATTCACAAAAATCTAAAAAATACAGACACTTTAGGTTTACATGCTTATTGTATGTATCGTATAAATATAGATCATAACATTAAAAAATGTTTCTTTATTTGATACATTTAGACGAAACTCAAATTCGAGATTTAATACACTGGCTGATGATAAATTTATTGAGAATTAAGTATTTTTTATAAAAGAAAATCCTTGCTTATTTCCCACGTCATTTTGAAGGAATTGTATTTTCATTTTAACGAACAGTTGCATTGTATTTTCTACTGGTAATATAATGTTGAACAACACTGGCTTTCTTTTCATTTTTCATTGTTTGGAAATGCTCACCTTTTATGGTTTAATATTTTAGATTACTGTAAATGGTTCTCACATTATAAAGAAACATAATATATAATTGAATAATTATTGTTCGTTTTTTATCAGCTGTATTGTTGTTTGAAATTTACTAATTGTGTTATGTTTTGTACTGTTAATCTTCTAAACATGAGATCGTTTTTATGATACTTTAGTGTTTTGTGTTATATATAGATTATTATAAAGTTACTTAATGTCGACGATAATTTCATGATAAGATTATTGGTCACACTTATCAGTTAAAATTTAGGTTTTTTTTTTCTCGAACTGACTATGCTATTGGCCTTACTAGAGCCTTCACAGCTTCACCGGACTACATAAAATTTAGGTGTTATTGATACGTTACTAAATGAAAAAAATATATTGTGGCATTTATATGGACCACCGAGAGAATTGAAAACTCAAAAGAATGGAATAATCAGTTCCCTTTTTTAATGTTTATCCTGTGATTTATTTAAATTTCATAATTGGTATACTGAAATCATTAATATTGGTCTGATTCTCATATATATTGTCACACGGAGTAATAATTATATACTTATTTTATTTTTAAACTTGGATTTTTTTTTTCGATAAGTTTGTCTTAAATATTCTCAAACATACATGCAAAATTGTGGAGTGGAAAAATGAAAATTGTTAGTTTTGCGAATTTTTGAATGACCTATATATAAACTTATACTTAAAGTAGATAGGTAAAATGTACTTAACACATTCAGATGTCTTTATTAATCACTGTTTTTGACATAAGGTTCTACGCAGGCAAAGTCGCGGGCACAGCTAGTACACACTATCTCTATTATTCCATAATACAGATTTTATGATCTAAATTGTTTTATTCACTAATATCTCGTTCATTTTAATTGTGAATTTGTACAAGGCTGTTACTACCGCTAACAAATATATATGTATTTCAAATTTTTGTGATTTTATGCATCGTTGAATACAGAATTACTGCATAATTATATAAAGTTACCATTTATAAAGAAGTATATCATAATTTCATATTACAAAAGTATGATGATATAAGTTTACATAATTTCTTCATTTTTAACTTAGTTATCAGTATCCAAGTTATGTTTAATGTGTTTCAATGCATAGAATAAGTGAATGTTAGGAATGGATGATATTTTATATTGAATCTGAATCGTCTGTTTACGATCTCATAAAGACTGTTTCGGAATTTGCGATGTTCATTAAAAAAATAATTACCTTTCTTTATGTATTGTACCTTCTATTTTTTAATCAATTATATTTTTTTACATTTAACAAATGTCAATTATTTATTTATTCTGCTTAGTAGGATAAACAAAGCGGATAAATTACATAGCGTCAGCTTTTATCTGTAATTGATCTTGATATGTTGACATAAACAATTATTTATATCTATGTATTTACTGACTATAACAAATTAATGCGACAATACAACATAGACATATACGATTTAGATTAGACGATTAGTTCTGTTTACAATTAAATCCATTCGCTCAAATATCATAATAAAATGTACCGATAGAAAAAATCATAAACATTCGAATTGATCTTCCCAAAAACCGTATCATAATAAATAATGTGCATCGTTTGTAAATATTATAAGCGTTTGTAAAAGGAAAATAAATGAACATATCAACCTAATTACTTCTACAAAAAACAATTTATGTAATATCAATAAAATTACTATTATCAACTGAATATATATTGAGTTTTGAAAAATAATTAAAACTCACTCTCCGGGGTAACATCTCGAAGCACGATCCGGCTTGTAATTTCCGCAGGCATTGTAACACAAAAACTTAGACTTAACTAAAGATTTATAAATGAACAATATTATCACAGTATTAAAACTTTTGTCGAGAAAAATTAATTTTTGTACGCGTGTATAATTATATATTGGTAATGGATTTTATGTCATGTCTTTGTTTGTTATTATTATTCTAAAGTCACGTTGGAACGATACGAGTGTTGCGACGTAGAGTTTCGTCGCGACTGGAGACTGGGGTGGTTTGGCTGTAGAGAAGGCGCGTGCTCCTAAAACCATATGCGTTATGTATAATCTATGGACTTGCTTTCATTTTTTTATGCCGCAAATCATCGAACGTTTAGCTTATCAAGGGCATTTAAGTTTGATATGTAACGTTCGAATATGGAATATGGATAATTCAAATTTTTCCAGAATTAAATGTTCATTTGTAATTTTTTTTAAGTGAAAGAGCAACTTCGTTAGCCACTTTGAGCGATTTTGGTTGGGATAAAACTTATAGGTTCGCGTCACCGACGCCCTCGACATGCTCGTGACGTATTACGCTTGCGCCAGACTAGCGATACGAAGTATAGCGGCCTGTGTACATGCAATATTTTGTATTGAGCTTGCGTAGGGCGTCATATGCTTGATTAAGAAAATGTACAAAAATATATATAATTATTGTTTGGAGAGCCAATACATATAAAGACCAGGCTAATGTGAATACTTTCAATTTACAAATAATGAAATTCGAATAATTCAGACCTGATTTAATTATAAAAAAAATTGTTGTTTTGTTTTGAGTTTTCACTTATAATGACTGCGGCTGTTTTTAACTGTTTTTTGACTTTCGTGACTCTTTCGAATTTTTTATGATATCTAATTATTCTAATATTATGTTTTGTCCTCGGTTTTGCTTTTTCATTTTTTATCTAAATCTAACCTATCCCTTGGAAATATTACTCTTTTCTTTACCTCTAATAATGTATATGCAAAATTTCATGATAACCGTTTAAATAGAAGACTTAAAAGCGTAACAAACAAATAAAATCACATTCGCATTTATAATTCTAGTATTTTTTCGACCTGACTACGCTATTGACCCTGCAAGGTCTTAACAGCTTCACCCGACTACGAAATTTTAGTATGTATATTGATCATAATCTTTATGTATATAACAACTATGAGAAAGTTTGTTTAAGTATTTGAGAGATAGACTACACTACTAATTCTACGCAGAGGAATACGCGTATAAAAGCTAGTAGATTATAATTGAGTGCAGTTTCGTAATTTTCTTATTGCGGAATACTTGTGACTCAATCTGCAGCGTTAGATTATCTTGTTTGTCTCTACGAACAGGAAGAAAATAAACCAATGGACAATTATATTTTACAAAGAATCATCACTATAGGATTATTATGACTAGCTGTGCCCGCGACTCCATCCGCGTGGAACCTAATATATAAGAACAATGACTAATGAATCATCATATAAGAAAATATATATAACAATTTATTAGGGAGCATAAAATTTACAAATAAAAAAAATCGAGTGGGTGGTTGTCTTGTAAATACAGTCATAGTAATTGACAGACAGATATACTGACAGACGTACCGTGTAACATTTATTAAGGAGAATATAAGTTAATAAATGGAAAAGTACTTAGCACGTGTACCGAGTAGTGACAATACTCTTATGACGTCATACAACTTACCATATACAGGAAATAGAGGGCACAATGAGGTCCGGTCGCGCTTCCCCGCCGCGCTTGTCCTTGCCCTTCTTTGTCTTCTCTATATATCGTGGTATATTACGATTTATTAGAAATGGTGCAAATAGTTGTAATAAAAAAAAGTCGAGGCAGTCATAAGGACTGCAAACAGAAGTGAAAACTCAAACCAATTAAATAACTGTGTTATCTCTTTAATTTTTAAAATAATAGCGTGACCATATTAAAATTTTAGTATTTGCTTATTGAACTTATTAATATTAGTGTGGTTTTCACATCTATTGGAATTTAAAGCAATAATTATAAACACTTTTATAAAGTCTATTAATCAATCAAATCTATGATGAGAAACTGTGGTCCGGTGAAGCTGTTAAGACCTTGCTGAGTCAATAGCGTAGACATTTCGAAAAAAAAAAATGATGAGAAGCAAAATATCTTCTTTTTTCTCGAACTGACTACGCTATTGACCTAGCAAGGTCCTAACAGCTTCACCGGACTATTGCAAAATATCAATAATATACGTATATAGGCCAATACCTGAGCGGCCAAGACTAGCTAGGTTTTTTAAAAAAAGTTTTAAATTAAGATAATCTGTTAGGTTTGCCTCACAAAATTAGCACTACATAGCATCTTTTGCTGTCACTCGGATTTGAACTAGGACGGTTACACGGATTTTCGAAGCAATCGATTTCCATCTGAGCTATTTTTCTTTTGACAGCGGCGGCGAAATTTACCTTCATATTCTAGCTATATTTTTTCATTGCCTGAAATCTCAGTTAAAAGAGTTTTCTATGAATAAAGCTAGCTAGATCGATTTATCGTCCCCGAAACTACCTACATACTAAGTTTCACGTAAATAGATGACGCCGTTTCCGAGATCCTGAATATATACAAATATAAAAATATACAAGAATTGCTCGTTTAAAGGTATTAGATATATAGATTATACTACGAGTCGCTAGGCTGACTCAAGCCGCGTAATACGACCGCTCACGCTCACTAGCATGTAATCAGTAATGACGAAAGTTATAAAATTATCTCCTTCCAGAAGTACAGCTCAACGCGCTTAGACAAGTTTTGACTTTAAAAAATGGTTTAAGGTGTGTTATATTATGAAATGCCCTGTGTGTAGAGAGTGTGGTTCCAAAATGATGAACACTGAGATTAGAAGTCATTAGGGGAGTACGGAGGAATCGGAGTCACGGGGTAATGGAAATTATTCTAATTTATGTTTATCTAAACAAAATAGATTCACTTTTGTTTCGACGCAGTACAGAAGGACGTAGAAGGGGTGCTTATGACTTATCGCATCGCTACTCAGTTCATTTTTGGTGCGTAAGTTCCGTTTTTCGGGCAATCGATCTAATTTATTAGTGCTGCTTTTATTAACTGTATCTTAATCATTACAAAGAGTATTTGGGGTAGTGTGAGTCGAATGTCTTACATTACAATATTCCATATTTGTTTACTAATTTCTTTTAGTTACCTCAATAAAACGGGATATAATTATGGAAAAGTCTCAGTGGAGTCTGGAATTTAAGAAAAGATTACGATTGTACTGAACAGTTGAAGCTATCTCATAATTTAAAAGATGAGCCAGTCTGGTTTAAGGGATTTTTTAATAGAAATACTAATGTCGATATTCGCAAAATGATAATTTGTAACATCATTTTATTATGATTGCCATTGCACCGGTGAATCTATCGAGTTATAGTTACTATTTCTAATATCTTTGTTTTAGCGTGTTCTTAATCTCTATGTTGATAGGACAAAACTCAGTTGGTTGCACTATAATCAATCACAAAAACTTGTTTAAAAACGAATCATCGTAACAAGAAATTATATTTTTAAGACACTTTTTTTATTCGTTACACGACGAGCGAATCGCGTATATTGTTAAATTTTAGAATTGAAATAAAAAGTGAAACTTCTATTATAGAGGTTTACTCATTTCAAAATATAAATTACTAGCCTATGCCCACGACTTCGTTCGCGTGGAGTAGATACCTTGAGCTAACGCCAACACGCAGCGGAAGCCCTCAAGAAAAAAAAAAACGATTTTTAAACATTCTCCATTGTTGCTCGGCTCCTATAGCTTTTAGCAATGATATATAGCTTATAACCATCCTCGATAAATGAACTATATAACATTGAAAGAATTTTTCAAATCGGACCACTAGATCCTGAGATTACCCCCTAAAACCTCACAACGTCACAACGTCACAAACTCACATACTTTATCTCTTTATAATATTAGTATAGATGTATAGATGACTATATAATAGGTATACTTTGAAGCTATTATCACATTTTACATATACATATATAATTTATTTTTAATATGTATATATCGCAGATTCAATCTCTGCTAGGCTGAAGTATATGTAATTTATTTTTGTCCATTTGATAAAAAGAGGGCAATAAGTATTACATTAACCTTGTAGCAGTTTTGCAAGTATTGCTAATGTCGGTTAAGAGACCGTATAAAAATAATGTACGAAGTCAGTAACATGTCTAGCAACCACCATTGCTAGGGTCCTTAACCTGCTTGTGCAAGTAGCGAAGGAAGAATTAAATCAGATAGATGCCATGCAAATACATACATAAATAAATTCTTCAAGTCAATTAAAATTAAGGTCATCCATACAAATATTATAAAGAGGTAAAGTTTGTGAGTTTGTGACGTTGTGACGTTGTGATGTTGTAGGGGGTATTCTCAAGAACTACTGGTCCGATTTGAATAATTCTTTCAGTGTTATATAGCTCATTCATCGAGAATGATTATAGGCTATATATCATCACGCTAAGACCAATAGGAGCGGAGTACAGATGAAAAATGTTTTAAAATCGGGATGTCTTTTCCTTTTGAGAACGCGAAGGAAGTCGCGAGCAGAGGCTAGTGGATAATAAAACAATATTTTCAGAAACGGTATTACCATCGCTTGGGAGAGTATGCCCATTATTGATTATATTTTGGCTGGTAAAGCGCTCTCCTCGGGTCCATAGTTGATGGATTCTGTGAAACTCCTACAAGAGCGACGCAGGACTCCTTCATGACTTGAGAATCGGCTGCCTCAGACCAACAATTAAAAAGGTGTGTGAGCACACAATGTACCTTCGTCTTAGCCTTGCTTAATATGTGCGTGGTGCGTGGGCAATAAACTTGATCGATTAAGCCACCTACATACCGGAGTTAGGCGGTCAGGGGAGAGAGGCAAAGTTTTTTATTTTCCTCCTTCCCCGTCGGTCGCTTTTCTATCTTCGGTATATTATGCTGGTAATAAAATGCGACAAAGTTCCATCCGCTTTCCTTTTTAACCCATGGTTCGAACCATTTCCAGGAATTATGAATTGGTGTAACCAGAGGCGGATTTGCCCTAAGGCCAAGGAGGCCCGGGCCTAGTGCGGCCAGACATTAGGGGCGGCCAATCGTGACAAAAAATTCAGTAATTATATAAAGAAATAACTCAAAGTACGTAAATATTCTAAAGGCTCGCGCACATTATGGTGGCCGCACTTCACCTCATCGTATAACAAAAATCCTTAAAAAAAGTTGGCAAAAAAGTAAATTCATCATGTACTGAATATGATGGGTGCTGAGAAAGGGGTGGCTGGTACTTACTACATGGCTTAGGGCCTAGGGCGACCAAGACTGCAAATCCGCCACTGGATGTAAGTGGATAGTTACTGACCTCAACTTAATAATCTGTCACTAAGCATGTTTATGTGGGATTCTGCATTTCCATTTGAGAGCTACATCTCATATAAGCTGAGCGAGATCTAATGTATGTGTCGCTTATTGTTAACAATAAACGCTAAATTTTTAATTTAAACTAAAATATATGTATTTGGAAGAGATTTGATCATTTAAATCAGTGTTTTTCAACGTTTTTCATGGCACAGTCCCTTTAGTATGTAGAAATATTTCGCGACCTCCCTACCCGTGACCCCCCTATCCTTGACTCCCCTACCCGTTGCTTTTTTATGTATTTTAATTTGTGACAATATTCAATCCAAGATATTTACCCCCAGGGGGTCGCGACCCACACATTGAAATACACTGATTTAAGTGAACAAAATTTGAATCTGGGAATTTCTATTTTTTTTATTGTTTTAGTTACTAATATTGCGTTCGCTCTCTATCTATTACTAGTTTCAGGTGTATCCTTTTCAGATACACTCGGAATAATAAAATCAAACATTTTTTGTTGCAGTACGACATGGTAGCTGCCAATATATTCGAGGCGGAAGTGCAAAGTAACTGCACTATAATTTCTAATTATGGATTTCCGCAAAGTGACGCCTTTTTCAGTCAAATATCTTGACAACTTTTCCTCTGTAACTTTTCGGTCGGTCGGAAAGGTCTTTTTTAGTCAAGACGTATAGTCCCAGAGATCACAAGTTCAATGGCTACTCTTGGCTAATAACCTTTATGTCTAATGCTGTAGGTGGTAGAGCCCCGCTGAAGCTATTTTTGGTTTCAGCATGAATGGGCCGGCTCCTCCGGGGTAGTACCACCCCTCTCACAGATAACCGACGTGAAATAACAGTGCTTGCATTGTTGTGTTTCGTTCGGTCAGTGAGAGAGATGGAGGCCCACGTCCCTTCCTCTATCCTGCTTTCCCTTTCCTTCCCCTCCCCATTCTCCCATATACAGGCTGGTGACGCACTTGCGACGTCCCTGATGTCGCTAGTGTCTATGGACGGTGGTGATCACTTAACATCACGTGACCCACCAGTTCGTTTGCCTCCTTTGATATTATAAAAAAAAAAATAATAATATAAAAAAAAAACATATCTCATTGTGCAGCTGCTTCATATTATTTATTTTGAGTTAGATTCTTCTCAATTATGCAATATGAAGGTGTCCTGCACAATACTGGGATATGAAATACTAAGCGAATAATATTAATTTACTTCCAGTTCTTGTCTTGCAAAGTTAAAAATATAAATAACTGACATATAATAATTATTGCAAACAGATAAGGCGGTGGCGTTCGAACATAATAAATAATGTCATTGAAGCTATTACTTATTCCAATGGTTTAGCTATTGACGTGTAAACATTGATTATTCAATTCAAGTCAACAGTTCAAAGTTGATTATCCTTGTAAAACGTTTTAATCAATAAATTTACATATTTTATATTTTCAAGGTTTCTGATTGTATTAAGAAGGCAGAAGCCTTGATTTTCATTATGTGTGGTGTACTATTACATACGAATATAGAATACACAATCTCGAAAAGTAAAGTTTTACTACAGAAGTCATTAACATTTGTACAAGAAAAAATAGTTACCTAGGTAATAATAATAAATCTGTTTATCTCAGGGATAGTGGAACAAACGACTTATAATAAAATCTTAACTGTTACTTTAAAATACAGATTTATTGTTCAAGACATACTTGTAACTATAATTTTGGTACATTTCTATTTAAAAAAATATTGCTTGACTTGGTATATTTTTAGTCTGGTTTCTATATCTATTTACAAGATTGTCGACAATATGTTTTTATGATCTGTGCAGTTTTCTGGTATAAAACAGTTAATGTTGTTTGCATCTGAACAAAATGTTTCTCAACTTTTTATTAATACTTTATATAATACATATCTGTGCATAGTATATGAGTATTGGCTTCGATCTTTACTGTATATGCAATTACATACATTAAAAATTAGAACAAATCCTGTAAAAACGGTAAACTTGTAATATCACATTACTTTTAACGTAGATTAGTCTGTAGGTATAATCTAAAATAAACATTTAATAGATTTAAACAATGATTCATTATATAATTTTTTAGGCATCTTAAGAGTTTTTTGCTATAGATATAGTTTATACAATATTATAGAAATTAATCAATTATATTATATTTCCACAAAAACGTCATCTGTTATTGTAGCCTAGTATTAGTAACTTTAGTATTTTATTAAATTGTGAGGCACGCCATTAAATACTACAATAGTTTCAATTGGTACCTACCAGATGGCGTTAAATAATAATTTAATCCCCACATAGGAGATTTGGCAGGATCTTTGTCATGTAGGATTAAATTTATATTTTATCCATGTTGAAATTAATGAAGACTTCGAGATAAATATAGAAATAACGATAATGTCGCCGGGTTATATCTAATCTTGCCATAAATACTGAAACAAAGAAATAAATATTTTCTATTGCAAATAACATTTATGACCTTTACAGTGTGTGTAATACATAAATATAAAACGATTTAAAGTATAAAGAGCTTATTAGAAGTGGTAAAAATGACAGATTTCTAATTCAAATGTAACATTTTGTTTATTTTTAATTTTAACAGTATTTATGGCCAGACTAAGTATATACATTGTGGAAAACAATATAATTCCGCAGTAAAAACCTTCCTAAGAAATGTGGCAACCTATTCAACATTAACCACGTCACTGATTGCATGCTATCGAAAAAATTGGGTATCGTGCCAATATTCTACCGGGCTTTATGATTCAATTATGAGTTATTATGTTTTTATCTATTTTATATGCATAAAATCATTGTAAATAATAATGTTAAATTCATACATTACGATTATGTTATAGAAATTGATACTTTTGCACAAAAGTATATCAGTTATGCCCCCGACTTATTACACAGCCGCATTTTTTCACTTGATATTATTTTTATTCGTATTTTATGCTTTATAAAAGTTTATACAAAAATGTCATCTATACTAATATAATAAATGGGCAAAGTTTGTGAGGTTGTATGTGGTGTCGACAATAAATTTTACGTTATTTGTGAGTGTCATAGGCTATATATTAATCGAAAAAATGAAAAGCCTTTTTTGGAGAAGTCGGATTTGCATAGTAAGTCGGAAAAAAAACTAAAACCTTTCATACGAACGCTGCCTTAACGATGAGAGATTTATGACTGAGTTCTAGTGAAAAGTTATAGTGTTTGATAATACATATTACCGCCCAACGAAGTGGGCACGGGTCACCTAGTTAGGAATAAAGGAAAATTTAGATTTATTTGCCTTTTTTTATTATTTTTCAGCTACGTACTGTGGCTTCGCATCTGTGTACTAAAAAAGGAAATTAAACCAAACGTTCACTGTACAGTAGTACCATATAAAGAGGAAAATAAATGGCAACTGAGGGGAAGTTCGTCAATATAATTGAAGATGTTAATATTGTATTTTTTGCTCACTCTCTTACTCACTTTTTGGTATGGAGATTTTTCAAACCAAATTTTTCGCGATACGATTATTCAAAGATTGTCCTTCATACAAACATTATCTCAGAGGATTTTCTTGTTACTTAATTATTAAAAAAAAACCTTATCTTGACAATTACTAACAAAAGAAAATAAGTAATTCACCAAATATCTATTTGCCGTTCTGAAGTGATGCGCTTACATACATTCAGTAATTGTTTTTTTATATGACAATGCACATGAACTCCGTTCCGCCTTAAGTATATTAAAATATTCGCTTTTTGCATAAGAACCTTCTCTTGACAGTAACAAGCACAAAAAAAAAGAATTAGCGAAATCGGTTCAGCTGTTCTCGAGATTTACGCTTAGCACCACATTCAGTGATTCATTTTTATATTATCGGTATAAATCTGTGTTTGCTAATTATTTTACTCTATAAATTAAGAAACTATTTACACTTTCTGTAAGATCTAATTGGAATTAGATAAATAATTTTTGGCATAAATTCAAACATACGAACAGGCAAACAAATAAAAATAATTAATGTCATATTCCGAGTGTCTATAATAACAATTTTTGAAAAAAAAAAAAATACAGACAGCAGTACAGATTTATGAACATAGATAAATCGTTATTATTTAATAGTACACATATGTTTTTATATCAAAAATCACATGTTGATGAAACTCTATTTTATGAATATTACATCGTTATAATTCATCACGATCGCAGATTCATGTTCGTGAAGAACGACATATTGTTACAAGATTGCCAAATATAAAGAGTGATCTTTGATAATAAAGTTCACAATGAATATTGTTACATGATATGTAGGTAATACATCAGTTTAAGTTGCTGAATGCAGAGTTTTATTGTGTACTCCGAGATAGATTGCATTACGAGAGTACGAACGTGTTTCAGGTGTACGATTGCGAGCGATGCGGCTTGTTTCTTTTAAATATGTAATCGTATCTTCAGTAGGTAACATTCCCGATTCCTTTTACATTGTGTTTAATTCAACCGCACATCTGTACTAGGAATAATACGTGCGCACTGTGGTATTGCTTGCGTTTAATTTTGTAAACTGTGAATTAATGTCAACGCAGTTAAAGCTTTAAAGAAGGTGGTAGAGAATCGAACAGGCGCCTGAATCGCATGGCATGGTACCTCGCTATTATAGGCATTCACACTTCGTTTCTTGTCGATAAGGGTTGACTGGCCCTCCATATTTCGCGCAGCAGTGCGTGCGTACATACGTGGTCTGTATGCACCGTTACTTTGCCCTAGCTTTATGTACTCTCTGATTTAGACTTTTAAAATAATATGCATTTGTAAAAAAAACTTTCACCTGGTGTTAAGTGATCACCACCGTCCATAGACACTTGCAACACCAGGGGCGTCGCAAGTGCGTTGCCAGCCTGTGTTATGGAGAAAGGAAGAGAGAGAGGAAAGTGGAGGGGAGGGGAGGTGGTCCTTCAGCGCTCTCACTGACCGAACGAAAGGCAACAATGCAAGCACTGTTACTTCACGTCGGTGTTTCTGTGTAGTTTCGGGTGGTACTGCCTCGGGCGAGCCGACCCATTCATGCTGAAACCAGTTATAGCATCAGCTTGGTTCTATCACTTACAAAATTGGTCTCTTGGTTAATTTGAAGTTGAAGGAATAGCATCTTGATCGCTAACACGCAATAATTTGAAATCCGGGCTTCAATAATCTCGATAATTTGATGCATCTATTATGCAGATATTTACTTATTCTTTGTTTACATACACCTACAGACCTGTCGATTATTTGCATAAATAACGTGTAAATTAGTTAACAGTTCGCATTCCTATATTCCTTCTAACGTCAGTGATTTTTCAGATAGATTTTTCTTATTTGATTTCTTTCTTCTCTTTTTTTATTATTTGAACTTCTCGTACCTAATTTGAATTTTTTTTTCTAGTCTCTTGAGAGTTTAATTATCGAGAGTTGTACTAAGCGTCTGAACTAAACTCTCCATATTCGCGGGGATGAGTTCGATAACTATGTCATGAAGCCATAAACTAAGAATACGGTATGGTAACTTCTATGAAAATTTAAGAGACATGTTCCCAGGTTAGAAAATAAAAACGTGTCGTAATATAATCAAATTATCGAGGTAAACATTTTTATTTATACTAGAGAGCCCGGTATACATTTTCCCGCCACACTAATAGAAAAATCTTGACAAATTATAAAACTAAACCCTTCCAATGAATCACTACTGGTGAAAACCGCATGAAAATCCGTTCAGTAGTTTTTGAGTTTAGCGCAAACAGAGAGACAGACGACGTGACAGAGGACTTTGTTTTATAATATGTAATAAATACATGTATAATTATATTTTTGATTCCTTGAACGTGCTAATTTCTACAGATACTAGTTAAATATGAACAATTATTTTAATGGCGGTTTTGCTGGCGTTAATGTGAATTTGACTTGTACCTCGGAAAGGGTATTTTTTGTGACTGTAAGTTAGCTTATAGACTTTTCTGTTTTCCTGAGATCGTGTATATTAATTGGTTGAAAAGTTACGACATGCAAACGTAACAAACAAACTGACACTCGTATTTATAATATTAGTAATCTATTTATTATTGAACTATTTAAACTTTTATCAACTAATTACCACTTTTAGACGTGAAGCAATAACCGTGCAAAGCACCGCGTAAAAATGCGTGCGGGCCGTGTGTCGAGAGCCGAGAGTGGGGATAAAGACGGGTTAAAATTCAAAGGACTACTAGTCTGTTAAGATAGTAGTTCTTCTGACCTTCAATTTCATTTATCATAAATCCATTTATTGTTAAGAGCGATGCGTTCATAAATTAGAAAGCTTCCAATGATTAAATAATCAACCTAATCCTTGCTTAATTTGAGTAATAACTTCTTTCTTCAATCATCAGATACATTGCATTTTAATCATTTGAAATATTCCCGAAGTATTTAAATTTAGTGCGATGGATCAGTTAAATATTCATTAACTAACATATTCTAGGTAATTATGATGTAATAATTCGATTTAACAGTGCATATATATTATGTATTACGTTGCAACATTTTATTATGATTTTTAAGCGATTTCGATGAATTTAAATAAGTCTTTGAAATTTAGAGGTTACATTCTCGGCTGCATGTATTATTTAAAAAATAGGGGAGACTAGGGACATTTAATGCCTAGGTAATATCGTCAAAACTACAACTTCTTTTTCAATTCGATACATCTGAGACTAATTATACCTGTAATTATCAAGGACGAAATATTATTTTGGAAGATTAGTTTGATTATGTTCAGAGCAGTGGCGTCAGTTTTTTTTACAACGTTTCAATATCTTTTTTTGTAAGTGATTTGATAGTCAATTTACGATACCCATATAAATAAATTACGGATTACATTTAAAATTGGTTAAACCTTATATATTAATAGGTGTTTTCTTTAATTAATATTTTGTTTTGATTTCGAAAAATATTATTTTTTTAACTCATGGTTCAGCGTACGCTTGATCATAGCGAACACGAGTAGACTTAATTATGGGATCAAGGGTCCGTTACATGTTTACAATAAATACCCTTATCATACAAAAGGAAAGAAGGAGTGAGAAAAACGCTAACTAGTTGACAAAATAAAACCAAAAGCGGCAATTAGAGCAGTCGTAGAAAGCAATAGCACAAAATGTAATAGCTCAACTAGAGCCTTCGGTATGATATTAATTATTTTGAAATCGTATCGAAGAAAACAAAAGAAACAAGTAAATAACATAGGGTAAGAGCCCAACCACCGACATTCTACATTTTTTAGACACGCCGAAGAGGCTGAGTTAGTCAAAGACTTGAACAAAGCCCGCAATCTATATAATATTAATTATTTTGAAAACGTATCCAAGAAAACAAAATAAACAAGTAAATAACATAGCCTAAGAGCCCAACCACCGACATTTTACATTTTTTAGAGATCTCGAAGAGGCTGAGTTAACCAAATATTTGTAAAAAGTCCGCAATATACATCATGTTGTGTCTTCGCAATGCGTTCGAAAGCTACGGTATGAATATGCTGTTCAAAACAATAAATCCGCTAATACCTAATATATGAAAATTGACCAGCAATATCGCTACGTACATCGCTACTTTATGGTTTTATGTGCAGAAATTGACACATTTTTCATGTGATCACCATGGCATGATCAAGTGTACCAGAACGTCAGACGATTTAACAGCTTCACCGGACTACTAAGACGAACGCTTAAGTCTCTCGGCCGATTTAATTTTGACAATTAACTCAAGTGTAGACGGCACGACTCGGTTTAGGCTGTTGTCTAATTTATGCAACTGGCGACCTAACTGAGCTAACCTAAGCTTAGCGGGAGATTAAGTGGGAGTGTTAAATCTTATTATTTAGGGCTTCAGTCAGTAAGAATCTGACTCTATCCACCTCTCTCCAGGAGTGGTTTATCTTGGACCTATGAGTAAAGTGTAAACAAATGGACGTAGGTTGCTAAGTTTTAAATCATATCATTTCCGTCGAAAGTATAAGTAACATGCTAGGTTAGGATAGGTTAGGTTTTCTTTTTTACGATGAGTTTACGTTTTAAGTCTTTACGTAATTTTACGTTTTTGGCCTGATGGACCTACACAGCTTCACAGAACTACAAACGTACATCGTCCGATAGAATAGGTTGGACCTACTCGTATAATACTAATATTATAAAGATGTTAAGTTTGTGACGTTGTAGGCGGTAATCTCAAGAACTACTGGTCGAATTGAAAAAAAATCTTCCAATTTTATATAGCTCATTTATCGAGTAGGGTTATAGGCTATATGTCATCACGCTAAGAGCAATAGGAGTGGAGCACCAATGAAGAATGTTTAAAAATCGTGTTTTTTTTCTCTTGAGGGCTGCTACTGCTTTAGTAACTATAACGAGCAAGCGAATATGTAACAGTTTTCCCTTGTATGATAACGAAGCAAATCAGTAATGCTGTATAGATAGATTCCTTTGATAGTAACGTTCTTCGAACTTTAGCGAGAGGAAACATATGAATTTATTTGCATGACACGCAATACATCCGGAAATGCAGTATGGTTATAACATATGTTAAATGACTACGTCCGGTACCGCTATGATACACCCGAGAGGCGTGAATACAACGCCACCGGAACATTACTAGATCCACCGCATTTGAGATACATAATTTAGATGCATAAATAAGAACGATTATATAGATGGTGTATCATTTAAATAACAATCTGCTATTTAATATCATCTATAGTAATTGCTTTGACTTCCACAGTTTGGCATATAAAAGGAAAGATACCGTCAATCTACGCGCACTTCTATGTAAACGTTGTTGTGGAGCGGAGCTCTGCTCGGATGAATAGTCACAGTATTTACAGAATGTTAATGGTTTCGCCGACCGGCTGACAAATACGTGGTATCTAACATATCAGAAATGGGATAAAGGATCAATCACCTAGACGTCCGATATAATTCAAGAATAAGGCCATCAAATGTCGAGTGATGAAGAATCGTACAAAGTGCTGGAAGGACAAAAGTTCTATTAATGGATGTCAAACTTTATGGTATTATTGATGAGAAAGACTACAGGTCACGGGTATGGAAAAAATCTTTTTTTTTTCACGGAACGAAACTACGTCAAGTTCCAACAATGGATGTCCAACTTTGTGGTATTACCGCACTTCACGGTTACCTTTTACTAAGTGGAATATTGTGATTATTACGTATCACAGTTGTTCTATACAGGATAACAATTTTATTTTTCGCAGTTATTAACTATATGATGTGATTTTTGTGTATATGTTCCATGTCGAGTGATTCTACCAATGGATGCTGAACTTTGTGGTATTACTTGATGGGACTACCTACAGGTAGCGGGTAGATAAAAATATTGTTTCGCGGAACGAAACCGCATCAAGTTTACCAATGGATGTCAAACTTTGTGGTATTAACTATATGATGCGATTTGTGTGGGGCCGAAAGTCGAGTGATGGGAACGCTACAGATCCCGGGAAGGAAAACGAAATTTTATTTCTCACGGAGCGAACTGACGTCATGTTTCACCGACGGATGCCGCACTTAGTGGTATTACTGTATACATCCATCCCTTCACGGTTGTTTTACAGGTATGATGAACTGTTCTGATTACTACTTGGTTACTGTTGTGGTGATTGCTGTACCTATGTACTATCTGATTGCTGTACCTATGTACTATCTGATTGCTGTACCTATGTACTATATGATTGCTCTACCTATGTACTATGTGATTGCTGTACCTATGTACTATGTGATTGCT
>JACEII010000008.1:14728234-14771655 GCA_014332785.1 Antheraea mylitta | reverse complement strand
GTCCCCTGTGAGGCATTGCACTTCGCCCACAGTTTCCTTTTAGCCCGGACTCCGGAGTCCGTTAAATTCAAAAAGGCGCGCCCCCCTGCCCCTCTGGCAGGGAGGTTTCACCTGTATTTCCCCGCCCCGCACCCCTCCTCAGGCCCCGCTATGGCTAATCTGACTTCCGAATAGCGCGAGTTCGCGCGCTTTCGGAAGTTCATTTCGAAGTTATGTCCAGACATCATAACGGAGTACGACCGCTTCTGCAGGGAAGCGGACGACTACTTCCAGGGCGGTCCAGGGCCGTCGCTCGTTTCCGCCGCGGAAAAGGACCTCGATAGGAACTCTTTCGCGGCGTTCCTGAAGGACTCTGTCCTCCGGGAGTATCCCCCCCCCTGCCCCGACCTCTTTTCGTTCTTCGGACGAGGAATGCTCCGATATGGAGCAAGACTCCCCGCCGGGAACATCGGCTTCACCGTCGTCTCCCGGAAGTCCAAGCCGCGCAAGAAGCGCCCAAACTCTGCCTCAGACACCGAAGGCCCTAAGCCTTCGAAAATATCCAACGTCAATGGCACGAAAGTGCCAAAGACGTCGCCCACGCCCTCCGTGCCGGCTCCCTCGAAAGTCGATGTCTAGGAAGACCTCCGGGAACAGAGGTTCCCAGTCAGAGAAGTCCACCGTATGCGATCTGTGCGTAATCGTGAGCTCTACGACATGGTGCTCATTATTCTCGAGCGCTCCGTCAAGGGCGAAAAAATCTTTAATCTCTCGACCCTCTGCGGCCTCTCCGGCATGACCGTGGAGCCGCCGCGTAAAACGTCCGTACCCTCGCAGTGTCACAACTGCCAGGAATACGGACACTCCGCACTTAACTGTCACCTGAGTCCCATGTGCGTTAAGTGCCTAGGCGAACACTCCAGTTCGGAGTGCTCGCACACCAAAGACTCGCTCGATCCTCCGAGTTGCGTCTTGTGCCGCGGCGTGGGTCATACCGCGAATTATTGCGGTTGTTCCCGCGCCCCGCGCTCAAGACAGCCCCGATACGCGAGGCAGGTTTCGCCCTCCAGGGCGCCTGCGGCGTCTACCCGCCCCCGCCCCCACCTCTTGACTCTCGACAGGCCTTTCCGAGTCTGCCGCGCGCGTCACGCGCACCGGCAGCGTCTGCACCTGTGCCTAACGCAATCCCCCTCCCCGCGCGAGCCCCTCCGGTCCCGTGGATACAGCAGATCGCAACGCGACTCGATCCCAGACTCCAGGTGGCGAAGCTTTCACAGGCTGACCCCGCAGTCTCTCTCTCCGGCATGGAATGGTCCACCCAGCTTCTAGTTTTTCACGAGATCTCCGAGATCTCAGCATACGATGAGGTCGCGAACGACCCCAAACAGGGCCCCATTCGCACGATCGCGAAATTTCCCGCCATCGCAGCTACGATTCAAAGGCTCGGGCGCGCCGCCGTTTCGAAAAAATAATAATTTTTCAATATAAGATAGAGTAAACTCGTATGGTTGCGTCTATCTTCCCCTAAACCGTTAAAAATTTTCGTAATTTCTATTTTTAGATCCCCACACCGGTGCCGCCGTCTTACATTGTAAATTCGATCTCCTTCTTTCATTTTTCTGTGGCTGGCCACATCGCGAATCTCTGTCCCGTGCGTCACGGGCAGAGAGCTATCGTTTCTGTACCCACACACTATTTGTTCGCATTTTCTTGGTAATGTCTTTGTTCGAGGCCACCCGGGTGGACGCGAGATTTTGCTATCGCGATACAGTACACACCACATCGATTTTATACATACATAGTTAATCAGACATGCACCATACACACCTGGTGGAAGGGTTTACTTTTTTTCCTTTATCGAACTGAAACGAGTAGGTTTAGTTTATCTCTTTTCGAATTACATCTTGTGTTTTGAATTACATCTTGTGTTTTTGTATCATGCAATTTTTAATTGTATGATCCAAAAATGGATACATGTATTAGCTTAGCATAGTTTAGCTAGGATAGATCGGGTTTTTCTAGGTAACGGCCAAGCCGAGGTGTGCCGAGCACCTTTGAGCTAGTTACCATTACAAAATCGGCTGAATGCCTTAAGCACTCGCCTTAGTAGTCCGGTGAAGCTGTAAAGGCCTAAGAATTAAGGCCAATAGCGTAGTCAGTTCGAGAAAAAAATATATACTGAATTCTCTTGGTCAACGACTGTTTTATATTTTATTCTCAGATTAGGAATCGTCGTATATGAGATTTACTGCCGTATGTACTATTTACCTGGTATGTACTGTGATTTACTAGGTGATTACCGACGTATATACTTAGTGCTTACTGTATGTACCTTTACAGAAATACGAGATACATCGGAATATTCTGAAACCTCTTGGTCATGTTATCGGTGTCATAATGCAAGTTACTCGTATTATATTATTGTCTTCAGATTAGAGATCTAGGTGGACTCGACAGTGACAGCCGTGGGATACGGCTAGAGCAGGATGGCCGAGTGTTAAATGACTACGTCCGGTACCGCTATGATACACCCGAGAGGCGTGACTACAACGCCACCGGAATATTACTAGATCCACCGTATTAGAGATACATAATTTAGATGCATAAATAAGAACGATTATATAGATGGTCTATCACTTAAATAACAATCTGCTATTTAATATCATCTATAGTAATTGCTTTGACTTCCACAGTTTAGCATATAAAAGGAAAGATACCGTCAATCTACGCGCACTTCTATGTGAACGTTGTTGTGGGGAGCTCTACTCGGATGAATAGTCACAGTATTTACAGAATGTTAATGGTTTCGCTGACCGACCGGCTGACAAATACGTGGTGTCTAACACATACCATTTTCGAAGTTTATTATAATGTAATTATTTAATAATCAAAATTCCTTCTATATATAATAATTTATGATATTCACCTTGAAACAAATTAAAAAATTAATTGAAAACATCTTTAACAGTCTTTATAATATTAAAATTATGTATACCATTTAGAATCAATTTATTGTTAAATCGTAGTCCGTTGTCGAAATAGGTATTTATTGATTAAAATAAATGTATCGATTGGGATTATTTTCGTTAGTTAGGTTATAACATAAGCATTTGTCTTTCGTAAAGTTACTTTGACTTTTCCATTTACTATGTGAATTTTACGCACACATTGATATTCAAGGCAGGGAATTCATAGAATACATTTAAAGCACCTTTGTAATACTGTCATTTGGCTTGTAGTTAATACTGCCATTTGGCTTGTAGATATAACAATTGTTTTTTACAGTAGTAGTAATATTAAAATAAAAAATCAAGACAAAGCATGCGATGTATGTTAGATAAAGGTTTATGCATAAGTATTATCTACATAAGTTTAAATAGGCAGTGGCGAAACGGTTAAAAACGTCTCCCTCTTCTGTTTCTCAGGTGACTTTCTTCATTCTTTGTTTGTCTATTGATGAGCTGTAGTGTTTGTTATCAATAAAAAAAACGAAATATATTTTCTTTTTCTCTCTTTCAACCCAAAACACTTTGTAATAAACACCTATTTGATAATGACAGTAATAATCTGTACTAGTCTATACAAATATTATAAAGAGGTAAAGTTAGTGAGTTTGTGACGTTGTGAATTGTGACGTTGTAATAGGTAATCTCTGGATCTACTTGTTCGACTTGAAAAATTCTTTCTTTTATTATATAACTCATTTATCGAGGATGGTTATAGGCTATATATCATCACGCTAAGACCAAAAGGAGCGGAGCACAGATGAAGAATATTTAAAAATCGGGGTGTTTTTTCCTTCTGCTGCGTGTTAGTGTATCTATTCCACGCGAACGAAGTCGCGGGCAGAGGATAGTATTTAATAAAGCAGTTGTGCGGGATATGTATATACAACAAATCATTAATAAAAAGGTGATAGATAACCTTTAAATCTGATAGCTTTAAACGAGCAATTCTTGTATATTTTTATATTGTTATATATATTCAGGATCTCGGAAACGGCGTCAGTTATTTACGTGAAACTTAGTATGTAGGTGATTTCGGGGGCGATAAATCGATCTAGCTACATTTCATTTATATAAAACTTTTTTATCTGAGTTTTCAGGCAATGAAAAAATATAGCTAGAATATAAAGGTAAGTTACGCCACCGCTGTCAAAACAAAAATAGTTGAGGTGGAAATCAGCTGCTTCAAAAATCCGTCTAACCCCAGTTCGAATCCGAGTGCCAGCGAAAGAGATTTATTTTTAAAATATAGTATTTTTTGAGGAAATATACTATTTTTGTGAGGTAAACCTAACAGTTTATTTTAATTTTAAAATGTTTTTTAAAAAACCGAGCTAAACTTGGTCATCCAGGCACTGTATACATATTTAAGAGAAATAAGACGAACACCGAACAAGACATAACATTCTTTTTGTAGCATAAAATACGTAGCTACAATAAACAATACTATAGATTGAAAATAAATATTTATTCAAAATAATTCTGAATGTTTAAAATGTTTTTATGAATAACTTAACCCTTAACATTAGCTATTCTAAATTTCATATTAGTAATGAGCAAAAAGCAGTTATTAATATATTTACAGAAATTATTTATCGAATGATATGTTTATTTTATTTGTACATTTGGATATACAAGAAATAACATTCGTCGTAATGTTACGTTTTGATGCTTTTTTTTGATGTTATATAGGACAAACAAACATGCGGGTCACCTGTTGTTAAGCGATCACCGCCGTCCATAGACACTAGCAACCCCAGAGGAGTCGCAAGTGCGTTGCCAGCCTGTGTTTGGGGCAATGGAGAGAAATAGGGAGGGGAAGGAAGAGGAGAGGGGAGTGAAGGGGAGATGGGTCTCCGGCGCTCTCACTGACCGAACGAAACGTAACAATGTAAGCACTGTTACTTCACGTCGGTTTTCTGTGAGAGGGTGGTGCTACCCCGGACGAGCCGACCTATTCAGGCTGAAACCAATAATAGCTTCATCGTGGCTCTATCACTACTGTGGTAGTGGCGCGTGGATGTGGCGCGTTCTGTCCTCAGTCGATGTATACTATCAAGTGGGATGGTAGTGTCTGTACGTGACTGAATTGCCAGTACCATAGCACGAACACCATCGATCAGATGGTCACAGTAAACTAATAAAGGATACCAGAATTTATTGGGTTCTAGCGGCTTCTGTTCTAGTCGCAATACGTAACGTGCAAAACAATTAAGTAAAGCATTTAATTTTAAGATTGAATAACTTCACTTCTCTTTTTTTTCGAACTGACTACGCTATTGACCTAGCAAGGTCTTAACAATTTCACCGGACTGCCTAACTTCACTTGATTCACATATTCTTCTATTTTATCTTTAGATTTATTTTAATCGTTTTAAAATTACTAATTCGTATATCAACTGATATGAACTGATTTTAGTAGACAACGGTAAATATAAAGACAATTTTCATCAAGGTTAAATGTTTTTCTAAGCAGGGTTCGCAATCGTACGACAATTGTCTTACACCAGCTTTTGCTCGCGATATCGCTCGCGTTTATATTGGTTTTGGGAAATATAATACAGTCCGTGCTACTCCCTGATATATATGTATATAGATGAAAGACTTTTTAAATTTCAGTTAAGTATATTTTGAGTTTATCCATTACAAATAAATAATGTAATCTTTTGTCTTTATAACGGTACTTTGAATATATGCAATATGGCCCACTTCTCCTCACCCTCACCCTCTCCTTTCCCCTTCTCCCCCAACACAGGCTTGCAATGCACTTGCGACTCCCCTGGTGTTGCAAGCGTCTATGGACGGTGGTGATCACTTAACGTCAGTTGATCTACCTGTTCGCTTGCTTCCTATGATATATGTAGCTCAGTTATTATACCATTATGTATAGATAAACGTTTAAATAAATTTAAAATTGTGATCATACATCTAGTGTACATTATAATAATACTCTTTCTTCTAGCCGTTTCGGAGATTACCCGGAACAAATAAAAGAACAGACATATCGATAGAATTAAAAAAAAATGTTGATATTTGTAGCATCACATATATCTCTAATATAAAATACACTCAGTTTACTTTTATTACACGTAATATATCACAAATCAAAAATTGGGAACAAAAATAACGTAGAAATAAAGTTTCTGAGGAGTTTTTGGTGGGATTTTAGTCTGTTATGTAGTGGATTTTATATTTTATTCATAATCTTGTGTTACTTGTCTCTATATTGTGTTAAATTGGTGACGTTTTATGTAATATGATTCGTTTATTGTGCATAAGTGAAATGAAAGAAAAATAATACCATGGAACATGAATTCTGTGGTCTTGAAAATTAAGAAAATAAAAATTTACGAAATATTATATAGAGTTTTTGGCTTTTATTACATTATCTTGGACATAGAAGAAAACTACTTATATTGACAACTTCATAATTGGCAGTATGGATTAATTCCTTCGACTATGTTATTGGACGAATATTATTACTACTAAACTTTTGAATAACAACACAAAATAAACTTAAGAAATGTTTGCGATATAAACGTACCACCTATAATTAAAAATTGGAAAGAAAAGTAACGTAGAAAAAACTTTTTCAATAGGAACACAAAATAGGCATGAAAATATTTGCGATAGAGTGTTATCGCGTTACCATGGCAACGCATTTAGTACTGACATTAACACACAGCGGAAGCTTCCAAAATAGCCCGATTTTGAGACATTCTTCATTAGTGCTCAGCTCTTATTGATTTTAACGTGATGATATGTAGCCTATAGCCATCCTCGAAAAATAAGCTATCTAACACTAATAAGCTATATAAACTTTCAAGTCGGACCGGTAGTTCTTGAGATTAGCTCGTTCAACCAAACAAAAAACAAACTCTTCAGCTTTATAATATTAGTATAGATTACTTTTTATGACTTGAATATAAAAGTTAGATATGTGCTGTCGCTGACTTTTTTGTAGGTATTATTAAAGAAGAATTCGAGAATAATTTTTACCTTTATTAACCGACGAAAAAAACGGAGGAGGTTCTCAATTCGTCGCGTATATTTTTTTTTTTTATGTATGATCACGCATAACTTTTTACAGTATAGTCCGATTTTAATAATTCTTTTTTTATTGGAAAGGGTATACTCCGAAGTTGGTCCCATTTAAATTTGGGAAAAAAATTTCAACACTAAGAGTATGAAAATCGACAATGATTGATTATTCACGCACTGATTATGTCTATGACCGCGGATACCTTTAGACAGAATAGTCCGAATTAAATTATTATATTTTGATTTGAAAGAGTATACCCAGAAGTTGATCCCATATACATGTAAACATGAAAAAAGCAACCCCAAGGGTAAGAAAACCGGGCATGATTTATAATTCAGCTTCTGAGTTGTGTATTACAAATAAATTAAGCTTGTAGTAATTAGTAAGATCATAGCCACAAAAAATTATAAAATAAAAACTTTTTAACAAAAAATTAAACCGCCGAAAAAACTGAAAAGCAAAAAATAATAAACCTTTTACTTTATTCATCTTAATAACTAAGTTCTTAAACTAATGTAAGTATACCTAAGAAATTTTGAGTCGGCGCCAAACAACCAATGAACAAAGATCATTAGATTACTTAAAGTCACAAAAATAACCAAATCAAATTAAAAACACAATGTGAGATCTCCAGCGGTAACGTGTGTGCCCGTTCGGGTTGCTTCGTAAGCGTTCGGCATGCAAGGGGTGTGTCACGCTGCGCCGCCGCCGCGCATCACGCTTTACGTAATTAATTAATTTGCTTGATTGGCGCCGACTTAAAATTACTTAGGTATACTTACATTAGTTTAAGAACTTAGTTATTAAGATGAATAAAGTAAAAGGTTTATTATTTTTTGCTTTTCAGTTTTTTCGGCGGTTTAATTTTTTGTTAAAAAGTTTTTATGGTACCACCATATAATAAAAAAATGGCAAGTAAAAAAAAAGAACATCATTTTTATAAATACTTTTAAATATATCACTAGTCTCTTCTTTCTTACTCACTTTTTACATTCTCTTTCAAACACAACAAAGAAGAATTAGCCAAATAAATGCAACGATCCTGAAGTGATGCAATTACATACACTCTGTTATTCATTTGTATTATATTAGAACCTTTTTCCGCAATATTTTAGCACGGAAATGAGTATCGACCTTAATTTCTTTTTAATCTTGACTATTGTTGTTAAAACGGACGAGGATATGGTTTAATTCATGCCATATGGGAATAATATATTTGAAAAATGTTATTTTAATTTTTAAATAGTGGTTTACAAGTGATTAACTATATAGCTCTGGAAAAATATCAAAATAAATTCTAAATTCAAGAGCTCAACATGATTTATATATCTACCTGTTCGCGATAAACTTAAAAAATACAGAATGAATTTTCGTGTGGTTTTGACATGCAGGTAAAGTGCATAACGAAGATTTAGATATATAATTCGCCCAGGTTTTCTTTATTATCACGGCAGGACGACGTCCGCCGAGCCAGTTAGTTCTTTACAAATATAATTTTAATATAAATGTAATCCATGTGCAATGATTTTATGATGACGATACGATAGCTAACTCGCACCGGGAATGTCAGTGAACATTGATCCCAAATGACATTGGAGAAATCGCCTACATAGGCATAATATATACAAGGCATAATGAAACTTATGGCTAATAAAAAAACTTTTACTGTTTTAACGTTATTCCTTAATTGTAAAATTGTAAAGAATCAACACTAACAAAATTGTGGAGGTTTTTAAGGATATTATTAAATGTCCGTTTTTGAAGTAAGTTAAATGTGAGGTTCCTATTCAACATTTCAAGTGTTGCTTATTATTGAAAAAAAAAAGATATTTAAATATACATTTTTTAGAAACAGCCAAATAGAAAAGTAATTCTTAAATTCGAGGATGTGTTTATTATTGGTAATGCTAGTATTTCGTTAGTTTGTAGAATTTATGCGTGCTAGTTTGTGATTAGTGCATTGTTTAAATTTTAGAGATGAGAGTACAAGGTTGAGGATTCGCGTTAGCCTTTGATGCGACTCAGGATTGTAGGTTCAAAAGCCTGTGCGCGGGAGCGGTCAGAACAGATTGGCGCAGTACATTGTGCGCATTGCGAGTGAACGCGCGCGCTGTTTCTCGCTGTATTTATTTCAAGGGTGAGAATTTATATTATATTTTTTACTGTAACAAAAACTATTAAAGCATGAACATTTTAATTGGTTTCGTATACATCAATAAAAGATAGGCGTATCTGTGTATGTTAATTTATTACGTAAAAAACCTTAGGCATAAAATTAATTCGTTATATAATTTGTGAACGCTTAACGATGTGTGGGATATGTTTTAATTTTTGCATATATTGAATACAATATTTACATATGTACATGGTTAGTTTTGGACGAATATAATGTATAGTATAAGATAAATTTATTTTAGTTTGTAATCAAAATTCCCTTTGTATTAGGGTTACTATTAGTATTGATTTAGATTTGTTTACTAATATTGGATTAGAAATCCTTGAATAATGATTAGTTCACAATCTTTTATTGATAACGATACGATATCATATCAACTTTGCATGGTATGATTAAATACTTACCTAATATAAATCATTTATATACATGTGCTACTATTGACTATGGTACGTAAAGTGTATTTTTTATTGTGCGAATAAATTAAAAATTATATGACTTTTACGTATATAAGGCAAATTTCGTGTTTCAAGGCTTGAATATCTAGTTTAGTTTTTGGCGTGTTCAAAAGTATCTCATTCTAATTAATTTCCAAGACTTCTAGAACAGTATTTCATACGTTTAATAATTAATATTATGCATACAATTTTGCCAACGCTATTTTATGTTTGTACTCTATTTTCATTACTTCTTTGGTAAATATATATTCGTTTGTATACAATAATGTATGCATTTACTTATACAGTTGTAATGATATGAGAATTATTATACTCCGGTTCAGATTATGAATCTACTAGGAATTTGAATCTGAAGTTGTTCTATAGTTAATGTGCTAAAGAATCCCTTGAATTAATAATGGACAATATATCAAAACACTGTTATAAAATTATCATCCACATTTTTTTTTAAATTAAATTATCGTTCCATAATACATGTATACGACGATAGTCTATACCGGAGACTCTACATGAGTATACTATTCAAATTCCATATTCGTAACTTCAGTGTTTTCGGCTTAGAGTTAAAAAGACAGTCGAGAGTCTTATAATTTTTTATCTATACTTAAATATAAAGAGGTAAAGTTTGTGACGTTGTAGGGGGTATAACCTTAGGAACTACTGGTCCGAATTGTAAAATTCTTTCAGTGTTATATAGCTCATTTGTCGAAGAAGGCTATAGACTATATATCAACACGCTAATACCTATAGGAGCAGAGTACCATTGAAGAATGTTTCAAAATTATTTTTTCCTCTTGAGTGCTTCCGCTGCGTGTTGGCGTTTGCCCAAAGTAACTATTCAACGCGGACGAAATCGTGGGCAGAGGCTAGTTAAGATTATTAAAACTACTGAACTTATCGACATATATCATAGACCATTTGATGCATAATTTTGTAAATGATTCTAGTCTACTTATTTGAATTCCATTGACTCTTTGACATTAAAAAATAAATAAAAGTTTATTTTATGCACAGCAAAACTACCGAGTATCAGCTTTTATATAGATACTATATACATTTATTCTAATATTTAACAACACCAGAAATTATAATATCAATTTATTTATTTCAATTTCAAATTCATACTATACAATTCATACATATTCAAATTATAATAAATCTTCTTGCTAATTGGGCATAGCAAATGTTGTAGCAAACACTATGCTTAGATTTACGGTTCGAATTTACAGTTCAATAATTCTATATCTTTTCTATTTAGTGCAAATTATGTTTTAATTTTTAACCTTTTCGCGTTGAATTCTACTTATCAAATATACATATAAATCGGGTTTTCAAAGACATTGGCAGTGTGTGTTGTTCGTGCAGTCAGTGAATGGTGACCTTGACAACGGTTATTTGTTTGAACACGTGCTTTTCTAACCCGCTATTCGTTGCAAACATATAAATTAGTAAATATTAGAATACGCGGTGAATTCCCGATGTGTCCTTAAACTTGCGGATTAAGAATATCAATCTCATAGAAAAGGCTCGATAATTTACATAACAAAGACATTGTTTCAAAACATAATAATGAATAATATAATAATTAAGTTTTTTAAAATACCAGGGGAATGGTTAAACGCTCGCAGTATTCTAGGAAATGACACCCCATGGTCACAATTAACATATAAAATAATAATATCAAAACAAATAATAACAAACAACAAAGAAAACCTAAGATAAAGTTTGTTCTAACACTTTAAAAAGGTATCGCTACACACCTAAGTGTAATGACCGGTGCCGAAAGCTATGAGGGGCGACCCGGATTAATAACTTTAATAAAATAGACAATAAACCTTTTTGTTTTGTTCATGCGTCGGAAAATTATCCTTGTTACTTGGTCTCAGCTTCACTTCAGCTAACGGCGGTCATTGACACTGTGCTTAACATTTTTGTATTATTCTATATAATTAGGTCAAATACTAAACACCTATTTTTTTTAATTGATTCAGAACGAGAATCGAGTGTAGAGTATCCTTCATAAATATTGCTACTGTCTAAACATTCAGCCTGTATATCTCACAGATTTCAGGATATATTTTGTAATAACCGTTCGTGCGACTTCGTCGTCATGAACATGGTTTAGTTGTTTCATTATAATTTCAGGTCTTAATTTTATAGTAATTTTAACATTACTACTTACCCTTTATAAGCCTTTTGCTGATTTTAAGTATCTTTATTTACTTTTGTCATTGCTTATTATCTCCTATAAACAATGATATGAATGCTGGATAATAGTCTTAACAATGTGCAAGCAAAGGTTTCGAAAGGTCGAAGGAATAACATACACTTCAGTTTTATTTATATGTATTCACAACATATGTATATTTGCATTGAATATATATATATTATCTGCCACTATATTATGAACGGGTGGCATTGTTTTTTATTATCTGACGTCCACGAAATGATATAGCGATTTCAACGAAAATTATTAACAATGCTTTTTTTAATAATACTTTGTCTCGACCTAATTAATAATAATGTTTTTCGGTATGTTCATCAGAATTATTATAAGTATGTGACCATGCCTTTAAATTCCCATTAAAACATCAAACAAAAAAAAATTGGTATACGTATGTAAGGGATATCAAATATATCGTAATCAAAGAAACGAAGTATTTCATCATTCTATATACTAAGGGGGTTTATCTCCTTGAATAATAACATAATATTAAGTAATATACAAGTTTACACATCAATATACAATAGCTTCCTACGTGCTTATCGCGCAGTATTTATTTTCGTTTCGTTATATTTAAATTCATATTTCATGATTTCACAGATAATTCTTGATAATTATTAGAAACAATCAATTTTGGAATGAGATGTATTTGCCTGTGTAGAGAAAAACCAAATTGGTTATGAATAAAAAATACATTCAATTTTTGAAGTTAAACTTCTAATGCGACTCCTAACACGGTTGCGTTAAACATTTAACGCTACCATGGAGGGGGTATGAAAACACTGTTGTGTTAAACATTTAACGTTCCTGGTTATCATAATCCCATTGTAAATCTACAGTCATCAAAACTAATATTATAAAGAGGAAACTTAGTATTGTTGTATGTTTATTACGAATAAACTCAGAAACTACTGGACGGATTTCGATAATTCGTTTACTGTTAGAATGCTACATTATCCCTGAGTAACATAAACTATATTTTTTTTACTAGAAAAGTCTAGAGATTCCTACTAAAATTTCAATAATGTATGAAAAAATTGCTATAAAATGACTTTTGTCGCATGCGCTGCGAAAACTATGAATGATAGAACAAAAATATGTTTTACAATATTAAAGAACATATTAATATATATGTAAAACCTCGTGGTACCACATGTCCAGCTATTGTGATTATGACAGTATAACTACATTTTTGAAAGAAGTTTTAACATAAACCATACCATGCCTAAAAGATCATGTTATTTATGTCTTTATATTAATCCTTATCCAAATAAATTATTTTTAATTTAAAACTGTTTCAGTAACTATAGATAAAGGTTTTGAATTATTAATATTTGCATTCAAAAGATATTACGGGTTTTAAAATGTCACTCAAAACAAAATATGCCGCTCGCGTCGTTGCCGGGGTGTGGATGTGTGCGTGCGGGCTATGCGGCGAAGAAGGGGCACGGGAGAGGGGTGCGCATATGGTACAAGATTTTCAAGACTATGATCAGTTTTAGCCAATCCATAAATGTTCAACCCAAATGTTTAAAATTAATGTCTACTCGTGCGAAGCCGGAACAGGTCGCTAGTATTATAGATTTGGATATTTCTCCACTCGAAAATGATAATTAAATGATACGATCAATTGTGAATTGTAAGCAATGTTAATAAAGTTTTTCTTAAAGAAACGTATGATTTCAATAAAAATAAATTTCTACCCGTTCCTGTTTTCATTTCCATATTACGAAGTTTCACTTCTTCCGTGCGGATGGACTCCACGTACTAGTTTTTACTTTTTTTTTAGTTTATATCATATTATATTTCGATATTATTTAGATGATTGTGGAGATACTTATATTTTCCATCTGCAATTTGAAAATCAATAAAACCGTTTGTGAGTTAAGTCACTAACATATTTTTTTATTCGTAACCGTCTACTGACTGTTTTATTACAATTTCTAATCTAATAGTTATACTTATGATTTACTAGTATATTTACATAAAAGAGCGATATTCATCATATAACACGATATAAAATAGTCTTGGGGGTTTTCGATGGAACTATTGTAATGAAACCATAGAATGGTCAGACTTTTTCTAAAATCTGTCTGGCCAGCTATTAAAAATTACGGAGTACACAAAGAAGTAGTCCAGTACCGCACATGAAATCCAGCCCACATAGACTTAGCGTATTTAATTATCAATTCTCTTAAGTAATATCAAAATCAAAAATAATTTATTAAATTTAGGTCCTAAGAATGCTCTAATGAATGTCTAAAACTACCACCGGTTTTAATGTAGATTTATAAATTTTCACTTCTGTCGTGTAGTCATAGCATACACTTTTTTTATAACAGGAATTATAGCCACAATCGCTTTTAGCGGTTATACAGAGAGGAGGAGTGTTATTTCCAGAGATCACTATCGTTCATGGAATGACTCACTGCATAATAATTTTTTGACATCAAAACTCGCTAAACACGGTGCTTAAATTTATTAACCTTCAAACTGTTATTGTGCTTTTGGGCCGTATTATGAAACCTAACCCTCCCCTCCCTTAATATTAGCTGAGATTATGTATATAGTAGTTTGTATGTATAGAGTAATCATGAACTTTTTAATCTTGACTTCAAATTAATACAACATATTGAGAAGGACTTGGGAGTAACATAAATAATAAACATCTTAAACTAGATCGTATACCTGACCTTATTTGGAACTGATTACAAAGTGCATTTATTTTTTTATTATACATTATATAATAAGCTGTTTATACGCAACTATAAGACAGAATTGATTTAATCCATGTAGAAACTTTATGCTATTAAATAAACTCATGACTAGATGGCGCTGCAGCGAATCAACTCTTGTATCGTTCAATCTTTGGACGTGAACAATGTCATGATCAGATATTTGAACTTTACGTATCGCTAAACGCGTAATAGTTACAAGAATCGTAGTTTCTTAAACCTTTATTAACCCTATATTAAATGAAGATATCACGATTATTGTTTTAGATAAGGACCAAGTGTCTAAGAAGTACAACTAAAAAAAAGATCTAAATTTATCCGGTAGTTTTTTTGTGACGCTCGCGCAACTGCGTCAGACCTCTATAATTTAATCTATACTAATATTATAAAGAGGTGTAGTCCGGTGAACCTCTTAAGACCTTGCTAGGTGAATAGCGTAGTCAGTTCGAGAAAAAAATATATAAAGAGGTAAAGTTTGTGAAGTCGTAAGGGGTAATCTCAGGAATTACTGGCCCGATTTGAAAAATTCTTGCAGTGTTATATAGCATATTTATCGAGGAAGGTTATAGATTATCAACACGCTAATACCAATAGGAGCGAAGCACTAATGAAGAATGTTTTAAGATCGTGGGTTTTTTCTCGTTAAAACTTCCGCTGCGTCTTAGCGTTAGCTCAAAGTAACTATAACTACGCGGATGTAGTCGCGAGCGAAGGCTAGTTTATGTATAAAGAAGTAAAAAAATGAAAACAAAAATATCTTTGTATTTTTACTCCAATATCAAATGTTATACATATTTTTAATAGTATGCTATAAAATATAAAAAAATAAAACCAAGTTGTTTTCTGATAAATACTGTTGTAATCAGGCGAAAAATATTGACAATCCTAGAAATGCTTACGGGTATTGGTTTAAATTTAATACTTTCATTTATTATTATTACTTACTTATAATCTAATTAAATTTAACTTTATCTATTATTCATTTCTATGATTACGTTCTTCTGCCCATATCTATATATTAATACGTGAAGCAAAAAAATTGTACCCCTTTTTAACCTATTTGCCGTTGACAGGTGAACTTGAAATTAAGTTTATATGGCGGAGAAGTGCAAAAAGCTGTTTATTTTATATAAAATACATTAGAAGTACATAAAATTTATTAAAATATGCACTACTCACACTACTGTTTGAATTTTACACAACATATACATACACACATTTTACAAAAGACATTTTGACAGCCGTCAATAATTACGAAATTCAAAAGTGGTTGTGAAGGAGGTTGCTATGCTCGACTGTATATATTTTTTAACTCGTAAGTTCCAATTACCATATTTCATCCTACATTCAACACTGATATTATAAAGTACAATTATTATTGTAATGTTATTTATTTTTTATGGTGAACTCACTTCAAACGATGATTTAATAAAAAAATTAGCCAGATAATACTTTTGTATAATCCAAATAAGAATTGTGTTCATAAAAGTAATCCATGACTTAGACCTCGGTTACAATGTTGCAATTCAACCTCATGTAGCAACAAAAAAGAATTTATTTTCAAAAGTTATTAAAGTATTACTAAAAGTATTAAAAACATCTTTGTATTGGATTCACCATTTGATTGTATTGTGCATCCATTACTTTTCCAAACGATGATACTGGGCATATCACTATTTCTCATAATGAACAGACTAAATTTAATTCAATATCACTCAGAAATACCACCCGCCCATTGTGTCGTGTAAAATTAATTGAAAATTGTGTCATGGGTTGCGATAAATTTCTTTATTTTCGTAATGTTTGCTTAAAATTTGAGAGCTTTACCACGTGATTTTTGTTCCAAATTTATAAATTCAATTTTCATTTACACATAGATTTTATAAAATGCTTATATAATTAAAGCTCATGACAAATGGCAAATAACTGAGTAGCCATGATGAAAAGCTTTGATTATAGAAGTATATACACTTTGACAAAAATACCCTAATAACGTTCAAACTTTAAAAAATCAATGAACTATTGTCGAGTGTCGACTTGTACACTGTTCGCCCAAAGACTTTGACCGCTCTGAATGCAGGTGCGGATATCACAGATTTAGGTATAGATTCATATCACACGTTTAATATCATCGAGACAACTTAACGTAAATACCAATTTTAGATTCATACTATCGTTGTTTTGTATTAAACTTTTGACGATATTACCTGTAAGCCCAAATTTATGGCTGTATTCAGAGCGGCCAAAAAGATTGACGAGTACTATAGTTGGATATATATAATATATATATTTTTTTTTCTTCGAACTGACTACGCTATTGGCCTTACTAGGCCTTCACAGCTACACCGGACTATTTGGATATATGTTGGAAGCTATGATTAATTTAAGTTTACCTTCAAAATCAATTGCCTTCGGTTTTTCCGGTAACAATAAAATAGAGGAGGTCATTCTACAAACATTTGACCATAAGAAGGACAATATCCATTTATGGTTATAATCATTTTATAACAATATGCTTCTGTGACATAATCCTAACTAATATTACATATGTGTATGTAACTTTGTATGTTTATTTATTTGAAATGCTTTCACGCTTTTTTTTAACTGACTACGCTATTGACCTAGCAAGGTGTTGACAGCTTCACCGGACTACTATGGCGAGCGCTTAAGACACTCAGCCGATTTTATTTTGACGACTAGCTCAAGGGTGCATGTCACACCTCGGTTTGGGCTGTTGCCTGATTTCATGCAATTCGCGACTTAACTGAGCTAAGCTACATATTCATACTTATATGAGTTATTGAAACATATATGTGTACTAAGCATACATACCTCAGTAAATGTTATATGTATTTTGTGTCGAATAATTTTTCTAAATTATTTCAGTTCGATAAAAGCAAAATAAAACCCTTCCACTTTCATGTGTAAGCCTGTGTGCGTGCACATGTGTGGAGATGATATGTGTAATGTTGTTGCAGTGGTGTAAAATTTAGTGTCACTGTACCAAGCGAGCAGCGTACTCAAGGGCAACACGCCGAGGGAACGGACCTAGGCTTGAGCCGTTACTTCGAGGGGGGCGCAGTCAGGTGTACGGGTGTGAAATTTACTCCCAGAACGCCTTCACGTTTTAACTATTCAACTGATTGTCATGAAATTTTGCATTTACGATGTCAAGGGTACCATAAAGTATCTTTGATTGAGAAAAATTGTACTGTTTCCGACGGTTAGATCAAATCAAAACTAACACGGGCGAAGCCGCGAATAAAAGCTAGTAATCCATAACTGGTATACGATATTCAAATTTAATGTAAACTTTTCTACTGCTTTCAATAATTTTTTTCTCGAACTGACTGAACTTTTATAGCGAACAGACAGACAGACAGACGCGACGGAAGACTTTTTTATAATTTTTTTTTTCGAAATTTCTACGCTATTGACCCAGCAAGGTCTTAACAGCTTCACCGGACTACTAAGGCGAGCGCTTAAGGCACTCAGCCGATTTCATTATGGCAACCAGCTCAAGGGTGCACGGCACACCTCGGCTTGGCTGTTGCCTGTTGCATGCAAAATCGCGACCTATCTCAGCTAACCTAGCTAACTATTCATATGTGTATGAGTTGTTGAAACGTATATGTGTACCAAGCATACACGCCTCAACAACTCTTCCATATATTTATTATCGGAAAATTGAGAGTTTTTCAGTTCGATAAGGGAAAAAAGTAAACCCTTCCACTTTCATGTGTAAGCGTGTAGGCGTGCACGTGTGTGGGGGTGATCGTGTAGTGTTGTAGCGGTGATGTATATTTGTGTGTCACCGTATCGCGCAAGCAACGCACTCAAGGGCTCCCTACCGAGGGATCGAACCTAGGCTTGAGCCGCTGCCGTGGGAGGCCTAATCGGGTCCTTTTTATAATAATTGTACTTAACTCTAAGTTAACGCAACGTAAAAAAACCATAGTTCTAAACTTATTTTTCGTTACTATCAAAATGGACACTTGAAGATCTGAAGATCAACTAACACCCGAAACCACTGAATATGAGAATATGACATTCGGACAGGTCTATGAAAAAAACAATGGTTCTTTATTTTTGGCATTTGAGAAGAAAAAAAAATTGTACGTACGTATGTCTTAACCTTGAAATAAAAAATTTCATTTACGTTCGTATACATTTTTTATTTAGTTGCATAAATTTAGTATGACGCAGGTGAAACCGGTGATTCAAGCTAGCGACTATTTTGAATCAAAATAAACACGTTTAGGCTTCAAGGTTTCAAATAACTGCCTTCGTAAACATTTCTGTTATGATTCAGATTATCTAATGTCTAAATATATACATATTTATATCATATAGTACGCAATGAATATGCGGGCCACCTGTTGTTAAGCGATCATCGCCGTCCATAGACCAGACCAGACCAGAGGAGCCGCAATGTAGCATTGCCAGCCTGTGTTTTGGAGGAATGTAGAGAAAGAAAAAGGGGAAAGGAGAGGAGAGGGAAGGGGAGATAGGTCTCCGGCGCTTTCACTGACCGAACGAAATACAACAATGCAAGCACTGTTACTTTACGTCGATTTTCTGTGAGAGGGTGGATGGTCTGACCCATTCATGCTGAAACCAATATGATGATATAATGACGCTATGAACATTTTTTTTTTATTGAAGCACGACAAAGTGACTGCACTATGCCTGATGGTAAGCATAGTACAATCCAAGAACAGTGGCGACCACCGCGAGACAGATTATCTTTCGTCGGTCGCCGCTGTCATGCCGGCCATAATGACGAAAGTCACCCGGTACTGGATATGCACAGGCTGATCCCGAAACGCGACGCGCAAAAGCGAGTCACTATGACGGGATTTTTCGCCATGTACATGGTGGTTGCGACCCAGTCGGGCTGTATAACCCTACCACCCCGCGTTACGCGTTGAAACGCTATCATACACATCTAAGTAGCTCACGTAGTGTTTATTCAAAAACAAGCAACGAAGATTTCGTTACTTAGTGTAAACTCATTCCGTGTTATTACAAAAAAGATAAACACGTATTATATACTTGTTTTAAAAAGGTTTCGTACTAAATGCACCGCGCTTACCCGAGTCAAGTTCGCGTTATCCTTTTTTCGCAAGTTTAACCTAACCTAACCAAAGCGAGACAAAAGAGCAAGATGGCGAACATTCAGCGAGCGTGGTGCATTTAAAACGTAACCTTTTTAAAGCAAACATCCAATACGTATTTAACTTTCTTGTAATAACACCGATTTTGGGTGTGTACTCTTTAGCTTTAGCATTTGACCACACTCTCACCTGGATGTTAAATGATAATATTGTCGAAGATGGTTAATTCCTTAAACGTAGAGGGAAGCTGACTTTTAACTGCCACTACTGCAACACACTTATCGCTACAGATTTTCTATTTGAGAATGGTAGCTGTCCAGGTGGATGTAGATAAAGCCCTGTAACCAAGCTATGGTTTTGTCATGTTTTTTTACCAAAATCTCCGGCTAATTCCCAAACATTCGAAGAAGTCGATCGAAGCGTTACCCTAGTGCTATTATAAGGGAAGCTAATATTAAATGATAAATATTCGCTTGAATTGTAGCAGTAGCTTACATAAAATGTTGATGTCGTTATTGAAAGAGTCATTCAAATAAAACTTATCAAATTACAAATGTACGTATTGTGTCTACTCGGGTGTGGTCGGTTTATGACGATTCAGAGTATTGGTATCAAGTATCGAATACTGCGAATGTTTTACAAACCTAACGTTGTTGCGTGTTTTTGTACGTTATCTATACTATAATACAAAGTTATTATGTTTCATTTGTGTTAATATAGAATTAGTATTTTCCTCGAGAACACTCTTTTCTGGATTAAAGGCGACATGGCTTTTTCTATATATCTTTTTTTATATCATAGAAGTCAAACACACGTGTGGGTTAACTGATTTTAAGTGACCACTGTCGTCCATAGACACTAGCAACACCAGGGGAGTCGCAAGTGCATTGCAAACCTTTTAGAAAAAGATGACAACGTGTATAAAAAATTTCATTATGCACGGTTGAGCAGTTAAGCAGTCCCGGCAGGCACACCGGGGCAGTAGTTTTTGGGGGAACCAAAATCATAATATATAATAATATGATAAACAATAAAAAACTTGCTCCAGAAAGTGCGTATCATGCGGAAGCCTAGTTGGCTCAATGTTGACTTGTTAGAAAAGGCGCGACACTGGCCCAAACCACAAGTGTGCACCAGTGAATTAGTGAACTTGTGCACCAGTGCATTAGTGAATGTGTGCAGCAGTGAATTAGTGCACTTATGGACTCGAGATACCCATTTGAGGCTTGCCGTGTTAATAATTGAAGTACTTTTAGTGACTCTATTTTTTAACGGGTACATAAGTTTATAATACACAAAGAAAAGTTATTAGGTTATAGATTATAAAGAGTGCAGTGAGTGCATTAGTGATAGTGTGCACTATTGCATTAGTGCACATATGTACTCGTTATGCCCATTTGAGACTTGCCGTGCCAATAATTGAAGTTTTTTAGTGATTCTCTATTTTTTTCAGGGTACATACGTTCATAATACACAAAGGAAAGTTATTAGGTTATAGATTATAAAGAGTACAGATAGTGCATTAGTGAAAGTGTGCACCATTGCATTATTGCACTTACGTACTGGTTATGCTCATTTGAGGCTTGCCGTGGCGATGCCGTGACAATAATTGAAGTTTTTAGTGACTCTCTATTTTTTCCCAGGTACATAAGTTCATAATACACAAAGGAAAGTTATTAGGTTATAGATCAAAAAGAATACAGAGAATGCATTAGTAATAGTGCGCACCATTGCATTAGTGCACTTATGGACTTGAGATGCCCATTTGAGGCTTGCCGTGCCAATAATTGAAGTTTTTTCAGTGACCCTCTATTCTTTCCCGGGTATATAAGTTCATATTACATAAAGGAAAAATTATTAGGTTATAGATAATGAAAAGTACAGATATATGAAAGAATTCTTATTCTGCCATTCATAAAAAAAACCAACCATGTTATATTTGTGCTTTTTTAAGTAGTTTAACTCAAATTATGTAGAGAGAGACGCTAATATCAGATTTCTGCCTGGTTCGAAAATATCGTAAATCTAAGGCTGTAGTTAAGGCATCAAAGTATAACAAACAAACTCATTTCGTATTTATAATATTAGTTAGGACATTAAATTGTTTATCTAACAATTTACAAAAGTTAAGAAATTTTACCGTAGGCTATTAAATATAACAGAATGCGGTAACACTCTTGACCTTGCTTAAATAAACTCATTCAGCATATTTTTATAGTTCAAAGTAGTACACAGGCATGCACAACTTGATGTTAAGTGATCACTTCAGCCAACACTCGATTTCAGACATGACCCGGGCATTAGCCAAGGCTATTTAATGAACTGTTAAGCCTTGGAATCGAGTTACTATTGAAGTTATTTAATCAATTGTTCTTAATTTGTAACAAAATAGCTTTCTGACATGTTATCTATAACTTTGAAACATGTATTTAATATCTTTAATTTAATTATGTATTTTAACAAAACTATAATTAGACTTAAACTGATCTGTGTATTTTTCTTTATAGATTTACTTATATACCTATGGTCATAGCCGCATGAAAATCCGTTTAGTCGTATTTGAGTTTATCGCGAACAGACAGGCAGACGAGGCAGAGGACTTTGTTTTAATATGCAGTGATACAAAATCTAACAGTCTTGTTGTTTTGCTTTAGAACTGATATACAGTCAGAATTTATACTTCTCAAGCAGGTTTTTTCTCTCTCAAGCAATTTACTGATTCTGTTATTGCTTCGTAAATAATTAGAGGGCGGGTTAATTTTCCGTAAACAATGAAGCGATTATTCTTAACGGACACGCCTTTCGGATTTTCGCTTCTTTGTATTATACTGTGAACCGAACTCAACATGCATCACTAAAGTGACCATTTTTATTTCTGCTCCAAAGTGTATGACATCATAATCACTAGCTATGCACTCCTAAAACATAAACAATACAATTGTAATAGCTTGAGAAGTTTTATTTATGAAGTATAATTACAATGGAATGTTAATTAATCCAAAAGTAGATAAAGTTAATCATTTTTCTCGTGAAGATATAACACTTACACCGATGAAGTGATGGAATGTCGTCATCCGCGCATCATTCAAAAGGTACTAGGAAAGAATTCGATCATAATTTTATTTATCTTCCCAGTTGGCATAAAAACCCAGAATGCACAGTCTCGAATAAAAGTAGCGCTCAAAACCGGCTGCAAAAATAATCAATGTAAACACGTGGTTATAGTTATGCGATAAACTTATGAATGCAATTTTTTTCGAACTGACTACGCTATTGACCCAGCAAGGTCTTAAAATCTTCACCGAACTACAACTACTTTGCAAATTCAACCTTACTTCAATGATTTATAGTTGTTTTACAAGGACGGAAGCGATGCGAAACTATTTGAAATGACTGCCTAATCCAAAATTATGAACTCATTTTTGTGTGTCGGTTGTGAGACGTTAAATATGTGTTACAAATTGAACTTAGTAAATAAGCACGAATTTCAGAAAGTTCGTTTGTATATACCAGGAAACGATATGAGCACTACAACCTGTTTAAAGTCTTATAAAAAGGATATAATTGATTCTTTATCTATAATGGGCATATTCAAAAATACTTACTGATTTTGACCCACCGGTTTGCGGCGGCGGATGCTGTTTTCAAAACTGTCTCTTGACCCGTGCATCATAAGGTCAACATTTGTTTACGCAAGAGAAACCGAAGCCAACAGCTAGTTTTATATATCTTTCGTGCACGTGTTTCTTAGTTAATACAACTCACCGCAAAACTTGTATGGTATATAAATCAGGTTTGTGTGTATAGGTAATGGATGTTTTGCGTAATTAGTCAGTGTTATTAAAAGAATGCCTCGCTTCCTTTTCTTTAGTATTACGTGGTATTTTACCTTTTTAATATTCAATACTAAGATGGTAATAATAACAATTTTTATTGGCAGCAGTAGTCAAAGCTATTAATACTCTGTCATAGAGGTCAACTTACAGAAAATTATGTTGTTTATGGTTTTATTGGATCTGATTATCATAAATCAAAAGAATAATTTATAAGTTTTAATTTCAAATTTAACGTTTATAACCAATCTCGTATAAATTTAAATAACGATAGCTGTGCCCGCGACTTCGTGTGGAACCTGATATAAAAACAGTGATTAATAAATTTACCTGAATACATTAGTCTATACGATTTCCTTGGTGTAGTTTTATTATGAATTCGGTACTTTAGCAGTGATGCGTATTTCATACAAACAGACAGATAGACAGACATTTTTTAAAATGATTGAAATGTATTCTATTGCTTATTTGTAGACACCTGCAACAATTTATGAAAATTGAAAAAGTACAGACGCGTTAGATTAAATTCCTATTATCTATATATTAATACGTGAAGCAAAATCCCCTTTTTAACTTATTTCCCGTGAACGCGTAAACTTGAAATTTGGCATACTTAAAGTTTATATGGCGGAGAAGTGCAGAAAGCTGTTTATTTTATATAAAATGCATTAAGAATACATTAAATGAATTAAAATATTCACTACTCACACTACTGCTTGAATTTTACACGTCATATACACACATGTAAATAAAAAGGACATTTTGACAGCCGTCAATAATTTCGAACTTCAAAAATGGTTGTGAAGGAGGTTGCTATGCTCAACTGTATGTATTTTTTACTCTTACGTTCCAATTACCATTTTTCATCCTACATTCAACAATGATATTATAAAATAACTATTATTGTAATGTTTATTATTTTTATGGAGAACTCACTTCAAATGATGATTTAATAAAAAAAATGAGTCAAATAATACTTTGTATAATCAAAATGAGAATTTTGTTCATAAAAGTAATCCATGACGTAGACTTCCGCGGTTACAATGTTGCAATTGAGCTTCATGTAGCAACAAAAAAGAATTTATTTTCAAAAGCTAATGGTAGTATTAAGAACATCTTTGTCTTGGATTCACCATTTGATTGTATTGTGGATCCATTACTTTTTCAAACGATGATACTGGGCATATCACTATTTCTCATAATGAACAGACTACATTTAATTCAATATCACCCAGAAATACCACCCCACCCACCCATGGTTTCGTGTAAAATTAATTTTACTAAAAAATAAAATTGTGTCATGGGTTGCGATAAATTTCTTGATTATTTTTTTTCAAATTTATAATTAATTTCAAATTTCCTTTACACATAGATTTTTTTAAATGTTTGTATAATTAAAGATCATGGCAAATAACTAAGTATCCATGATGAAAACCTTTGATTATAGAAGTATATATACCCTTTGACAAAAGAACCCTAATAAAGTTTAAACTTTAAAAAATCAAATAACTATGGTCGAATGTCGACCACTAGGCGCCCACTAACTAGTATGTATAGATGTGCTTGAAAGTGATAAAATGCTAAGATTGAAGGTACTAACTTCAAGAGCAGCTATGAAACAGCTATTAATGCTTGGCGATACATTTACAATTTGAGAGTGGTAACTAGTCAGCCGGTAATTAGGAAAACTATAGACAATTTCATCATTATAATATCCTTTACCGAAAGCTCGGGCTCATAGTAGGATTCCAACCTATGTAGACAGAAACAGTATACGAATATACTAGCGCTGAGTCAACACAGATCACGCCGTCGTGGTAACGATATATATATATATATATACGACAACACGACTTGAAATTTGTAGCCTCAAACTTATCTCTCGAGCGGTTAACATCGGCTGGCGTCTTGCAGTCAGTTGTACTATATGTACCGGTCTTGCCGAGTGGTTGTACTCCTTTTACGGCCTGGTTGCTGTTCAGCGGGTTCTCCTGTATTATTGTAGTGCTGCCAAAGACGACAAATAACACTTCTATGAATGCCAAAATGTCGAGATACCTGAGATTGATTACTTCCCGCTTGCAACATCCCTACAGCTCTTTGCATTTCATCTGCCATCAAATGACGTCGCTTCATGACGTAAAGAATATCTAACAATTCAATTTTGTCGCTAACTTTATTTAAATGGTTGGTAAAATTATAAAATCAAGACTAAACGTAGCAATTATAACGCACTTAAATTCAAACAAATTCGCAGTCATTTGAATTTTATGAAAAAACAAAACATAATCAATTTTTTTTTACAACCAACCAGTATGTCATTAATAACAAAAAAGTTTACTTACCTACGCACTTTGTTTGAGTAAATACTTAGAAATTAATTAATATAAATGGTAAAATTTGTAATATCACTCATGTTGCTTAGACTTTTTTGATGAGTATATATATATGTATATATATCGTATCGGATAATGTTCTAAACTATTTCAGTTTGAAAAGGAAAAAATAAAACTCTTCCACTTTCATGTGTAAACATATAAGTATGTGTGCACGTATGTGGAGGTGATATGTGTAATGTTGTCGCAGTGATGTAATGATATGTAAGATTTTGTATCACTGTATCGTGCGAGCAGCGCATTCAAGGGCTCCGCGCCGAGGGAACGGACCTAGGCTTCAGCCGCTGCCGAGGGGGGCCTAATTTGGTGTGCAGGAGCGAAATTTACCCCAGACCACGACGGCGTCATCTGTGTTGACTCAGCGCTAGTATATTACTATAATGTTTCGATTTACATAGGTTGGAATCCTACTATGAGCCCGAGCTTTCGGTAAAGGATATTATAGTGATGAAATTGTCATAGTTTTCCTAATTAGCAGCTGACTAGTTACCATTCTCAAATTGTAAATGTATCGTAATGTATATAAGAGTTGTTGAGGTATGTATGCTTGGTCAATGAATGAATTGGTATGAATCAAACAACAGCTCAAGCCGAGGTGTGCCGTGCATCCTTGAGCCAGTTGTCAAATTAAATCGGCTGAGTGCCTTAAGAGTTCGTCTTAGTACTCCGGTGAAGCTGTTAAGACCTTGGTAGGTCAATAGCGTAGTCAGATCGATAAAAAAAATTAGTCCATTTTTAATTATGTATTAGATTAAAAAAAAAAAAACACAAGAATGGTTCAACGAAAGTTAACTTCCGTAACAACTTTGACTTTATCAGCGGAGCATCGACTTTCGGGTACAATAGTCAGGGTTGTCAAAAAAACGAAACTTGCTTCAAATCTATCTTTGAATAATTTTCCTGTTCTAGATTTCTCATACAAATCCCAAACTAACTAAACGACTACAATCGTATATAGTCATATAAAATATATATATATGGATTACAAATACAACAACAGTACAAACTATTGTATATAATTTTGCATATAAATATATCCTGATCTGTATTTTTCATTATATTTGAAAAAAAAATTATAAAATTTTAATTAGTACTGATGATAAGGAAGAGATATTTAACGGTTAGGGCGTTTAAAAAAAAAATTCGGAGCCAGGCTCAAAGTTTCGTTTAGGTGCTTCTGAAAATATGCACACTCAATATTAAGGTTCTCCGCATCGCACTTTTCGATTTTCCATAAGAATAAATCAGTAAAAAAATCTTCTGATTTTTGTGACTAATGAACAATAAATTGCTCTGTAATTTCTATCGTATATTTTTGTAGAGAATTAAACGCTATACAAAAAAGAACTGATATATTTTTTTTTGAAGAATCAACTCGATTGAATTTTTTTTTTCGAAATGACAATTATGGCTATAAAAAATTATCGCTAATCGATGGTGAATTTGTGTTAGTACTAGATATAAGATTATTTATTTATTTTTTACTCCATTATCGTTGTTGTAGGATTTACTCATCTGAAAAGTAGTAACTACTTTTATTAACTTTTCTATGCACACCGATGGTATATCGCAGATTTTTAAATAAATAAATGCTAAAACGATACCCTATATCTGGTTTTGTGTCTCTAGGTAGTTTTGGTTGTAGCGATTCAATCATGTGTTAGTTGCCTACATTTCTATAACAAAATAAGATTGTGTTTTTATTAAGTCGAACTTAATCAATACAATTTGTTCAAGATAAAAAAAGTTACGTACTGGTGTATGAAATTTAATAGACTTTTATGTTATAACCTTTTTTTAAATGTAAATATTTGTTCCTAATTTTAAGCATAACTATTCATTCCTTACCTATTCTTTAATGAAGGATGGATTTTAATTAGCTTAATAGAATAGAAGTAAAAACGCTTGATTTCGATGTCGTTATTTGGCCGCTCAGTTCTATTGTCATCATTTTTTTTTTAATTATTTTTATGTATGTTTTGTAATTATAAATGTCTATGGTTAAAATTCAATAGCATTACTTCTTTAATACGAGTCTTGTCGAAAATAAAATGGTTTATATAATTTTAGAAATCAAATTTCTTATTGCATGGTTTAGAAAAAAATGTGATACTCAATTACACGTAGGTAGTATGTATTTGTGTGTATATGTAAGTATGTATAATTATTTGTCTGGGCCTAGTAGTATATTAAATGTGTAAATTTACAGTTAAGTATTTGTACTACGGGATTATACACTGATACACGGCCTGTTTTTGGTAAATATTTTTCTGTCGGAAATTTTTTTGGTGAGATTCATTATATGTATTTATGTAAGCCAGCAGCCGTAAGAATCCTCGACCACCTTTTATTTTTCATTTTCAAGACCGGTTAGACATCATTTTCTTTAGGTTTAAACTCGATAGACTTGCTAACCTTGAGACTAATCTCTATACAAAATATATGTATTCGTTCACATGTCTCAGACAATGGATTTCATTTAAATGCACTTTTGAAAGTACATTTATGATTATTAAATTTACTGTAAAATAATGTAAAAGATATATATAAATAGTACAGTTCATTTAATATAATTACAATAATAAAACAATTAATTTTTAAATATAGTCACGCCGCGATTATGTAACACTATGTACTAATATACTAATACTAACCTATATTTATACTAATATTATAAAAAGGTAAAGTTTGTTACTTTGTGAGGTTTTTGGGGGTAATATATGATCTACTAAATTGATTTTGAAAAATATTGTACCAATATAAAGCCACGTTATTTGTGAGTGTTATAGGCTTTAATATTGATTCGAGAAATGAAAAGAATTTTTTGTAGTAGTCGGGTTTGTAAAATAAGTCTGAGAAAAAAACGGACGAACGAAAACGTTTCTTACGAACGCTGACTTAACGATGAGAGATATTTGATTGAGTTCTAGAGAAACGTTGTAGACCTTAATAATGCCTACAAAAAAGTCGTCAAGCTTTTCACAATGAGTCGTTTTTTTATATTCAAAAAGTAATTTAAATCGTTAAGTGATGTTTATTTGTCATAATATCAACAACTATGGATTCATATCAATATGTTATGATATAATAACTGATCCACAGCAACGCGTGCCGGGTCAGCTGGTACATGACAACAATAAAACAAATATCTATTTCATTTATAACAATAAAGCGCGCGCGGCAGACGTTGTCACGCTCTGAAAATAAAAAAATACCTTGACAAATGATATACTTAAACTTTCCTCATTAATCACTTTATCTTCTGATGAAAACCGTATGAAAATCCGTTCAGTAGTTTTAAAGTTTATCGCGAATAGACAGAGGCAAAGGATTTTGTTTTATAATATGATAATTAAAATATATTTCAGTAAACTTTACGCATAAAGAACAAGAAATAATGAACATTTGCTTTTGTTATTCACCTTGATATGTTTATTTGAAAATTTTGTTAACCGCCATGTTCACTGAACAAAAAATTCATTTTTAGCATTATCCTTAGCATATGAGTATAGCCTTGTCTATACTTATATTATAAAGAGGTAAAGTTTGTGAATTTGTGAAGCTGTAAGGGTAATATCAGGAACTACTAGTCACATTTGAAAAATTAAGTTTTAGAGAGCTTATTTATCGAGAAAAGCTATCGGGTATATATCATCACGCTTCGAACAATAGAAGCGGAACACCAATGTAGAATGTTTCAAATTAATTTTTTTTCCTTTTTAGTGCTTCCGCTGTGTGATAGTTAGCCCAAAGTAACTATTCCACGTGGACGATGTTGCGGGCAGAAGCTAGTAAGTTGTAAACGTAGTAGCCGTCAAATAAATCAAAGCACAAAATTTATGAATATTAGAATTGATTGTGGTAATTATTTGTTGTAAAATTTTATTGCGGTAATCGATATTGTAAATTTGACTGATATAAAATTTGATTACATGTTTTATCGTTATTGAAAACTGCACAATATATGCACTTTTGGAAGCGTGTCACAGTTTTTGAGATTGCGTAGTTTGAAAGCAACATTACACAATACTTTCAAATTTTTCAATAACCCTTTATTCTTAATAAAGAGTCGTGCGTTATCAAGTATTAATAAAAAAAATTTAACAAAAAATGACACCGCAGAAAAAACTGAAACTCAAAAAATTATAAGCCTTTTACTTTATTCATCTTAATAACTAAGTTCTTAAAGTAATGTAAGTATACCTAAGTAATTTTAAACATAATGTTTAAGTATTATAGAAATTTTAAAATCGGACTTTATTGTAAAAAGCTATGCGTGGTCATACATAAAGAAAAAAAAAAAAATATATACGCTTCGACTTGAGTCCATCTCCGGTTTTTTCGTTTGGTTAAAAATGAAAGTAAGGAACTACTCATTGAAAGATGGATGGAGGCTTTAACTACTTTTTTATCCCAGTCCATTAGTGGTATCCGCCGCAAACTATGAACCCGTACCTAACGCTGCGCGTTATAAAAGACGTTCGCGACACATTTTTACCGACCCTCCTGATTCAATCACGTCAGCGAACGATCAGTACCAGCCTGTCCCTCGAAACAGAGCGTGTTCACGCCCACGCCCGCGTAACCACGGCAGCGGCTCAAGCCTAGGTTCGATCCCTCGGTAGGGAGCCCTTGAGTGCGTTGCTTGCGCGATACGGTGACACACAAATATACATCACCGCTACACACGTGCACGCCTACACGCTTACACATGAAAGTGGAAGGGTTTACTTTTTTTTACCTTAAAATTCTCAATTATCCGATAAATATATGGAGGAGTTGTTGAGGCATGTATGCTTGGTACACATATACGTTTCAACAACTCATACATATATGAATAGTTAGCTAGGTTAGCTAAGATAGGTCGCGATTTTGCATGCAACAAGCAACAGCCAAGCCGAGGCGTGCCGTGCACCCTTGAGCTGGTTGCCAAAATAAAATTGACTGAGTGCCTTAAGCGCTCGCCTTAGTAGTCCGGTGAAGCTGTTAAGACCTTGCTGGGTCAATAGCGTAGTCATTTCGAAAAAAAAAACTACTTTTTTATCGTAACTAGTTTTATAAATGTGAATATGAGTTTGTTTGTAACGCTTTCACACTTTAACTACTCAAGCGACATCATGAGATTTTGAAAATATGTTCTGTGTACAAAACACAAAACATTGGGTGCTTTTCATTAAAAAAAATCATCGTTCCCGATGATTAATTAAAATCTGCATTAACGCGAGTAAATTTTAGGTGGTAGAGCCACGCTGAAGCTTTTACTGGAACGGCTCGCCGAGGGTAGTAGCACCAACCGCCCACAGAAACACCGACGTGAAGTAACAGTGCTTGCATTGTTGTGTTTTGTTTGGCCAGTGAGAGCGCCGGAGGAACACCTCCCCTCCCCATCGCATTCCACTACTCTCCCCATCCCTAACCTCTATCCTCCCCATCCCTCGTAACTCACATCCCCGCCGCTCGCCCCTGCTTCTCCCCCCCTCTTTGCATTGTTCATAACGGACAATGGTAGTAACGAATATTAACGCCCCAAAATTTTGTGAGATATCGGTTTTGGGGTGTAAGGGGTGTCGAGTAACATCTTAAGACTTGAGACACCCAAGCCAACCTCACCTGCACGTGGTGCACCCTGCTGATCAACGAACGAGGCAATGGCGATAGCGTGGTGGTAGGGTTTTACAGCCCGACTGGGTCGCAACCACCATGTACATGGCGAAAAAGCCCGTCATAGTGACTCGCTTCTGCGCGTCGCGTTTCGGGATCAGCCTGTGCATATCCAGTACCAGGTGACTTTCGTCATTATGGCCGGCATGACAGCGGCGACCGACGATGGATGATCTGTCTCTCGGTGGTCGCCACTGTTTTTGGATTGTACTATGCTTACCACCAGGTATAGCGCAGTGACTTTGTCGTGCTACAATAAAAAAAAAAAAACATTACATTACTAATACGGAATACGTTCAGCTTACATCTTATAATAACAATGCAATTATTATGTTAACCCAGCGGTTCTCAAACACTGCACCACGACATATTGGTGTGTTACACCTGTCAAGTGTGTTGCGAGATTTACAAATGCTTGCTTACATTAATTCATAACATTAATAGTAATAAGGAACAATACAGCAAATTACCCAACAGCTAAATAATTGACTAAAATTATTGCTGTAAAATTACTTAACAGTGCAATTAACTCAAGCTTTTGTGGATATTATCAATGATTTAACCTTTAAACGAGCAATTCTTGTATATTTTTAAATTTGTATATATTCAGGATCTCGGAAACGGCGTCATCTATTTCTGTGAAACTTAGTATGTAGGTAGTTTCGGGCACGATAAATCGATCTAGCTAGATTTTATTCATAGAAAAAAAAATTACCGAGTTTTCAGGCATTTAAAAAACATAGCTAGAATATGAAGGTAAATTTCGCAGCCGCTGTCAAAACAAAAATAGCTCAGATGAAAATCGACTGCTTTGAAAATCCGTGTAACCCCAGTTCAAATCCGAGTGACAGCAAAAGATATTCTTTTAATTTCATTTATTTGGTAAAAAATATGCTAATTTTGTGAGGCAAACCTAACAGATCATTTTAATTTAAAAATGTTATATAGGGAACCGAGCTAGACTCGGTCGTCCAGGTACTGTTTATTAACATACATATTTACATATATATGTAGTAACTTCGTTTTTGGCGGACGCACAGCGGCGCCATTTCCAAACGTCATAATTATTCACATATTGATCACTACTTGAAACCCTCTTGACATGGTACTCGAACTTACTATCCGGCAAGTCGGTAATGTTTTTTTTTCACGAACTTACTACGCCATTTACCTGGCAAGGTCTTTACAGCTTCACCGGACTACTAAAGCGAGCACTTAAGGCACTCAGCTGAATTGGCAATGTGCATTGGGTGCTTGCTATCAAAACTTAACTCGTACGATTACATTACTATTGAATTTTCATTTATTTTATGGTCTAAATGCAAACAAAATCATTAATAATTAACACAGCCACTTTATATGTTTATTTATTCAACAAAATATTTAAAAAATAAACATTGATTTTGTTGTCACTGATGTTTAAAAATCCATATCTATAAATTTCAATACCTTCAGATCACCACAAAAGATCTGAACATAATCTTTCATGACTTAGTTGAAACCATGTTCGGATACCTCATTAATTGGCGTAGGTTCCAGTGGAAGAACACAGAGTGTGGCGTAAAGACACACGATAAGACTGAAACTTTCATATTACAAGGAAATATTTCAATAAAATAGATACAACAAGAAATCAACGTCACGCGGTTTACTCCGGTGATCACCCATCCAAGTGCAGACCGCGTCCGACGTTACTTAACATTGCACAAGAACAGTTGTTTTCAAAACTCTACCCGACAGTGTTTACTTCTACCACTTTTTGTCACACAAGAAGAATGCAGATCAGAATTTGAATGCTTACCCATAATAAGTTTCAATTCTAATAGTATTTTAATATAGAAGGTATTATACTGTCTATTGTGTTTTAACTCGATTCTTTATTACAAAAAATGCCTACAAAGACAAGAACACTAGAACAGGTCACATTGATTAAAATACAACAAAATTTGTGTTCATTGCAAACCATACTATGAGTTTCTATTAACCTTATATTCCTACCTTCACCAAGGCAATAAACTCGGTAATACGATCCTAACTTTGTGAGATAACCAGTTATTATGTAAGTAGTAGTAGGCATTCAAGTAATTTACTGCACTTCACCTGTGTACTAGTTCTTGTTTATGTCTATAGGTATAAAATATTAATTTAAACCTTTCAAATTATTTCGTAAGTAATTAGTGATAAATGTTCAGTTTTCTTAGAATGATTTTAAAATACTTTTTGAACGTTTAGAAGTATAGCATTTAGAAACAAGAGGTAGAACTTGTGTAAAGTTTGATTGGAGAAGCAATCTATTTCTGATACCAAACCATAATGCTTACGTTGCAGGGTCCCAGTTTACAGGGTTGTATTTACATATAAATAGAACACATTTAAAACTGGGCTATTATGTATACACGTCAATAAAATTTAAGTGTGTATTTATAATATCTAAATAACAGCTTGTTACTCAATGGATATGAGAGTGTATAGACGGTACCTATAAAAAAAAAATTGTATAATTCTTGCTTGTCTGTTTGTTCCGGGTAATTTCCAAAACGATTGTACTTATAAAGATAGGACTTTCACGGGTTAGTAACTGATATTATAAGGAGTAACATGCTACTGTTTTATATAATTAGGGTTCCGCGGTAGCCACAGGCGTCCCACGTGCACATTGACACCTAACATTTTTTTCATTCCGTTTGATTACTGAACATAACTCAATAACGTACAGTATCGACCAGCTCCTTCATATATTCACATATGGAACAGTATTGTAGATCACTTACTACGTGTTATTGGTACATTTAAACTTCTTATTGGTTAAGTTACCAGAAGGCGTCGTACAAAATCTATTCGATTGAAATCGATAAAAAAATTTTAGCTCTACTGAAACACTTGATCATTATATAAAAAGTGATATCCTCATTTAATATAACGTTATTAGTGTGTTGAAATTTAATGTTGTTGTGGAGATGAGGGGGGCGGGGTGCGGGGGACAAGTGATTTGGTGCGTATGCGTAGGACAACACGAAGGAAGTCTCTGACATTAGGTAATAATATTAATCTGTAATATTATTTAGGTATATATTTATATAATTATGCTATGTATATGCATGTGTATGTATCAATATGTGTGGCACAGTTCCTATCCTCTTTTGGTTATTTATCTATGTTGATTATTCCTTGTACACTGAACATTTGGCATTAAGTTTATAAAGTGTATCTGTCACACTTGATATCGGCGAAATTGTCTACATAGGCAGAGGCCATACCGAAAAAAAAATCAGCTAGTATTCTATAAAGTGAAAAAAACATATATTTATATCTACCAGAGTATACACCTATCATCTAAATTGGGTTAGTGGGCGTCGAGTTATAAGGAGATAAACTGAAACTTCGTCTTTTCTATTGTGTAAGGTTAACACAAAAGTGTATATCTAAAATTTCAGTGAACGAGTCTCTAAATTTGAGTTAATTAGAATATGATAATCAAGAATATTAAAATGTTTATGCGAACCTTTAACACCAACAATCCTTTCTTGATTTTTAACCGACGAAAAAAACGGAGGAGGTTCTCAATTCGTCGCGTATTTTTTTTTATGTATGATCACGCATAACTTTTTACAGTATAGTCCGATTTTAAAAATTCTTTTTTTATAGGAAAGGGTATACTCCGAGGTTGGTCTCATTTAAATTTTGGAAAAAAAAATTCCCCCTAAGGGTATGAAAATCGACAATGATTGATTATTCACGCACTGATTATATCTATGACCGCGCATATCTTTAGACAGAATATGCCGAATTAAATTATTATTCTTTGACTTGAAAGAGTATACCCAGAAGTTGGTCCCATATACATGTAAACATGAAAAAAGCAACCCCGAGGGTAGGAAAATAGGGCAAGATTTATAATTCAGCTTCTGAGTTGTGTATTACAAATAAATTAGCACGTAATAATTAGTAAGACCATAACCACAAAAAATTATAAAATAAAAACTTTTTAACAATAAATTAAACCGCCGAAAAAACTGAAAAGCAAAAAATAATAAACCTTTTACTTTATTTATCTTAATAACTAAGTTCATAAAGTAATGTAATTATACCTAAGACATTTTGAGTCGGCGCCAAACAATCAATGAACAATGATCACTAGATTACTTAAATTCACACAAATAACCAAATCAAATTAAAAATGCAATGTGAAATCTCCAGCGATAACGTGTGTGCCCGTTCGGGTTGCTTCGTAAACGCTTGGCATGCAAGGGGTGTGTCACGCTTCGCCGCCACCGCGCATCACGCTTTACGTAATTAATTAATTTGCTTGTTTGGCGCCGACTTAAAATTACTTAGTTATACTTACATTAGTTTAAGAACTTAGTTATTAAGATGAATAAAGTAAAAGGTTTATTATTTTTTGCTTTTCAGTTTTTTCGGCGGTTTAATTTTTTGTTAAAAAGTTTTTATACAGGACGTATATGTACAAATATTCATTCCACTGTTAGCGACAGATTTCTCTCTTGTTTTGAAAGTTACATCTATGCAAACACATACATTTCATGAATATTCTATATACTGAGAGCCTGTTCCTTAACAGTTAATGTGAGATGTTTCCTCGTGCTATGTCAGTTAACTTTCTCTGTTCCATGTTACCCTAGTACTAGTTTATAGAGTTTATAGTAATACGATTTTATATAAATATTAGTTTCCTCCGCGAACTTCGTTTCACAATAATATTTTTTTTTTTCTTAAACCTACCTTTTTTGTAGATACATACCAACATATGGAACATTATGATAGATTATGATCGTGGTAGAGCCAAGCTGAAACTATTATTCGTTTCAGCACGAATGGGTCGGTTCGCTCGGGGTAGTACCACCCTCTCACATAAAACCAACGTGAAGTAACAATGCTTGCATTGTTGCGTTTCGTTCGGTCAGTGAGAGCGCCGGAGGTCCATCTCCCTTCCTCTCCCGTCCCCTTTTCTCTCCCTCTTTTCATCTCCTCTCCCCATCCCTTTTCCCCTATTTCCAACAAAACACAGGCTGACAACACACTTGCGACTCCTTTGCTGTTGCTTGTGTCTATGGACGATAGTGGTCGCTTAACACCAGGTGACCAGCCTCTTCGTTTGCCTCTTATATGACATAAAAAAATATGTTATGGTACCCTATAGAGATTGTTAGCTTTTCGGGAATAGAGACTGAGAAAGCGAAATTTTTAAAATAAACTGCAGTAAAATGGTAACATTACATGCGTCAATTCAAAAATGATATAAAGCATCGTAATTACGAATGCGTTCAAATTGCTATTAACAATTTCAGGTTGCGTTCACAATTACAGAAAAGGAAAACTGGTCTGTAGGTGTTTCCGTGCAATTTATCCAATTTTTCTCTCAATAAAAACCTTCCTAAGAGTTCAAGGAATAAATCAAATCAAAAATTACTCGAATTGGTGCAGCCGTCTTCGAGTTTTGCACTTAGCAACATACTTTGCGATTCATTTTTATTTATATAGATTTTAATGTTACAATAAGTACACTAAGTTCTTCCATCGGCTTTGCCTGTGGTGCAGCATTGACATAGATACTGTAAATATCATAAACTTGTCAAATTTGTCTCTGTGACCGTCAATTCAATTTTGTTAGGTAGGTTGGTGGAAGTTTTTTTTTTCGAACTGACTACGTTATTGGTCTAGCAAGACCTTAACAGATTTATCGGACTAATTAGGTGGAAGCAGATAGATTAGATCTAGTATTAGTGACGAAATCACTTGTCTGCTCGAGTTTATTTTTATTCAGCTGCAGTCCGCGGCTTTACTCAAGTCAACGACCTAACCCTCAAGAACAGCAAGTTCATATGAAAGCATGTTAGTCATTTTTTGAACTCCTTATAAGTTCAAATGCCAAATTTTGTTATGTAGGTTGAATAGTTAATGATCACACGAGTGAATAAAAAACTCACATCTGCATTAATAATATTAAGTCAGGAAGTAAATATATTTGTAGCTAATTCTATAAAATTAGAGATTAATTCGTATGCTTGAAACGATGCCATGGAAACAATTTATGTCTTAAACCTTTAACACGGATCTTAACCAATTTACATATAATTTATATAATTACATGGCTGTAAAAACATTTATAATTTATGTAAATATTTGTAAGTCATTCTATAGCATAATGTATATACACGTTTCAATTGTCTTGAATATTTTATGAGACATCTAAGTAAAATAATAATTTAATTACCATAAAAGATAAAACAAATTAACAAAACTATTGAATTCATTTAATTTTCTATCGACTTTTTGAAATTTGATATTTATAATAGTTTTATGAAAAATACTATACTATTTCTAGTAATCTTATTAGTGACTAGCTTCTTCTCGCGACTTCTTTCGCGTGAAATAGTTACTTTAGGCTAACGCTAACACGCAGCGGAAGCACTCAGATGAAAGAAAACGATTTTGAAACATTCTTTATTGGTGCTGATCTGAAGCTGATCCCAGCTTGATGTTATATAACCTTTTTCGATAAATGAGCTAAAACTAAAAGAATTTTAAAAATCGGACCAATAGTTCCTGAGAATACCGCGTTCAACCTACTAAATAAACAAACCCTCCAACTTTATAATATTAGTATAGATTACTACTCTTCTCTCGTACGTAACTCCAGTCGTCATTCGAATTACAATAACTTTTGATAGAGTGGATTATTATATATTTATAGAGTGGATACAGTAATTTATCAGTGATGCGTGGTCATACAAAAATACAGACAGATACAGACAGATAAACAGACATTTCTAAAAATGATTGAAATGTATTCTATTACTTATCTCTAGACACCGGCAATAATTTTTTTCACGAAAATCGAATAAGTACAGACACATTCGATTTACATTCGTACTATGTGTATAAAAGATAGGCATGTTTGACATAAGGTTGTCAAATTAGAGCTCAGTTTTTTTTTTTTTTTTCTCGAACTGACTACGCTATTGACCTGGCAAGGTCTTTACAGCTTCACCGGACTACTAAGGTGAGTGCTTAAGGCACTCAGCCGATTTTATAATGGCAACCAGCTCAAGGGTGTACGGCACACCTCGGCTTGGCTGTTGCCCGTTACATGCAAAAATCGCGACCTAACTTAGCTAACCTAGCTAACTATTCATATATGTTTGAGTTGTTGAAACGTATATGAGTACCAGCATATTCGCCTCAACAACTCCTCCATACATTTTTATCGGAAACTTTGGAGAGTTTTTCAGTTCGATAAGGGAAAAAAATTTATCAAAAATACCCCTTCCACCAAAATGTGTAGCGTGTAGGCGTGCACGTGTGTGGAGGTGATAGTGTAGTGTTGTAGCAGTGATGTATGGGTGTGTCACCGTATCGCGCAAGCAACGCACTCAAGGGCTCCCTACCAAGGGATCGAACCTAGGCTTGAGCCACTGCCGTGGGAGGCCTAATCGGGTGTGCGGAAGCGAAGTTAACCCCCAGACCGCGGCGGCGCGATCTGTGGTTACGCGGGCGTGGGCGTGAGCACGCTCTGTTACGAGGGACAGGCTGGTACTGATCGTTCGCTGACGTGATATCGTCGGGAGGGTCGGTGAAAATATGTCGCGGACGTCTTTTATAACGCCCAGCGTTGGGCACGGGTTCGTAATTCGCGGCGGATACCACTAACGGACTGGGATGAATCGCGGCTCGCTCGAAATAGCTAGTAGTGAGTGATTTTATATACGTCCAGATGGACGGCATCTCCAGGTCCCTGTGGAGATCCGCCTTCCGGACGCACCAAGGAGCACCGGTGATTTTACGCAGAGCCCGGGTCTGCAAAACTTGAAGTCTATCGAGATTCTTCGCGTGGGCGAAAACCGGACAACTATACGTCATAACGGGACGAATACAAACTTTATATGTTGTGAGCTTATGTCTGAGGGATAGTTTGCTCTTCTGACAGAGTAGATAATGGAGGCGACCCAAGACCATAGCGGCTTTGTTTCGCACTCTTTTGATGTGTGGCTCAAACGTTAAGTGGTTATCTAAGGTGACGCCGAGATACTTGACCTCGGTGGTCCAAGATATCTCGGAATCGTATAGCCTTATGGGCTTTAACTTGTTCTCGCGATTTCTAGGATCGAAGAGTATCGCGGCACTCTTATCGGGGTTAATACCTATTCGCCATCGAAGAAACCAATCACCGAGTGTGCTAACGGTTTCTTCGATGCGATCTCTAAGATCACTCGGCCGCCAGCCAGAGGCGTAGATGACTGTATCATCAGCATAACAACCTACCTCGACTCCCGGGAGCTTAGGTAGGTCGCTGATGAACAGGTTGAAGAGGGTGGGCGCGAGAATTGAGCCTTGCGGCACACCTGAGCGTATCGGACGGGGTAGAACTCAGATGCGACCAAAGAGGTTTTTTATCGTAAAGCCGCCCTTCAGCGTTTTTGCGTACCGGTGTAAGGAGTCTAGCATACAATATAATATCAAATGAAACTACCTAGCTTTACATTCATTATATTAAGCTATTTGTACGTGTTAATGATTACACTGACGTTACTGCAGTATTGTTGGTAATCTATACTAATCTATACTAATATATAAAGCTGAAGGGTTTGTTTGTTTGTTTGGTTGAACGCGATAATCTCAAGAACTACATATCCGATTTAAAAGTTTCTTTTAGTGTTAGATTTATCGAGGACTAGCTGACCCGTGCAACTTCGTCTGCACCAAATTGGTTATCACTGGTTTCCATTGTATTTTTAAATGCGAGAAAATTGAATAAAACTGATACCCGATTACAGCCACAACTACCGTTTCCAATTGTGAATCCAAACTATCCACGGATTCACTCAAACATATACCCAGATTACATGTATTTTTTTTTAAATAAGCCTAGTACCCGTTCGTAGCACCATCAAACACTCCGTTGTTTGTAGTCCGGTGAAGCTGTTAGGACCTTGCACGGTCAATAGTGTAGTCATTTCGAAGAAAAAAAAACATCTACCAGGATCAATTAAGATAAAAACTAACCTACATATAACTAAATAAGCATCTCTACCACTTACTTTATCATAACTATTCTCAACTTGTATTAAAACCTTTTTATCCTCCACTGTATTAAAGAAAAATATATGAACACCGTATCGAAGCGTCAAACAGCGTCGTCAACTGTCACTTGCTTGAAACTATTGTCTAAGAGTTATAAACTGTTTCGAAAACGTATTTTAAATATATTTCCAATTTATTTTTATAAATAATCTCTGTACCACTCACAACATAGTACCTATCACCTTTTGGTAATTTATCCATGTTGATATGTTTCTATTATAGATTATTCTAAATTGTTACAGTAAATATTTGGCATTAAATTTATATCGTGTATTTGTCACACTTGATATTGGCAAAAATACCTACATAGGTAGAGGCCATACCGGAAAGAATCAATTAAGCCAGTTTTATATATTATATTCATCCGAACAACGGGCTATCTGGCTGCCGGTAAGAGTTGCGTTTATTTGTGTATATCGTACCGTACTTACCGTACGTATCGTACAGACAAAAATATTGATTTTTAAAATTTAGGATGTATTTTTCACTAACTTCGAAACGTTATTAAATGGAATTATTATTGAAAGACATTTTTGGTATTGATAATAATGTGCTTGATGCTATTTTTTGGAAATAAAAATAAAAGTAATCTTAATCCATGCTAGAATAGCAGTAATCTTATTATTATTATATTTAGATATAAATAAGTACAAATTTCATCTTTCACACAAATTCAGTTATTAACTCAATATTTAGACCGATTTATTGCTATAAAAATAATATGTGTATAGAATATAGCTATAGGTATAATTTAGTGCAGTACTACTGGCTGCACGGTAAAGATAGCGATAATTGTGGCAGCGTATGTTATCGACGCATTTTTTTTTTTTCGAAATGTATACGCTGTTGACCTGGAAAGGTCTTTACAGCTTCATCGAACTATTGAGGCGAGCGCTGAAAGCACTCAACCAACTTGGGATGTTTGGGCGACCAACTCAAGTGTGCACGGCACACCTCGGCTTGGGCTGTTGCTTGTTTTGTGCAAAAATCGCGACCTATCTGAGCTAACCTAAGCTAATCTATCTAGATATACGTATATAAGTTATTGAAACATGCATGTGTACCGGGCATGTGTGCCTCAACAACTCCTGTATGTATATTGTATCGGAGAAAATTCTCTTAACTATATAAGATAGGATAGGATGGAGAAAAATAAGGGTAGAACTCTTTGTCGTCTATTTCTCTGAAAAAGAAAAACAGCGTGTAAGCGTGTAGGCGTGCACGTGTGTATAGGTGATGTGTGTGATGTTGTAGCATTGATGTAAAGTTTTATGGCACTGTATCGCGTGAGCAGAGTACTCAAGGGCTCCCCGCCGAGGGAACGGACTTAGGTTTCAGCCGTTGCCGAGCGAGGCCTAATCTGGTGTCTGGTGTTGGGAGCGAAATTTATACCCAGACCACGGCGGCGTGATCTGTGGTTATACGAGCGTGGACGTGAACACGCTTTGTTTGAAGATATAGGCTGGAAGTTTGAAGATATCTTTCGCTGACATGATTGAATCAGGAGGGTCGGTAAAATGTGTCGCGGTCGTCTTCTATACTGCGCAGCGTTGGGTACGGGTTCATAGTTCGCGGCGGATACCACTAAAGGGCTGGGATGATTCGTGGCTTATTCGAAATAACTACGTGTGAGTGATTTTATATACGCCCAGACAGAAGGCATCTCCAGGTCCCCGTGGAGATCCTTATTCCGGACGTATCATGGGGTACCGGTGATTTTACGTAGGGCTCGGTTCTGGAGAACCTACAACTTTTGAATACGATTTTGCGCATCTGCAAAGACCGAACAACTGTACGTCATAATCGGACGGATGCAAGTTTTATGTAAAGTGAGTTTATGTCTGGGGGATATTTTACTCTTATGACAAAGCAAACGATAGAGACGACCTAAGACCATAACGGCTTCGTTTCGCACTCTATATGTTTAATTGTGTTTAAAAGTTACTGAAAAAAAAAATTCCTAAACCTATTCATAAATCAAAATTAATTAAATCAAAATGCGCATTAAAAATACAACGTTAACCGGCTACCAAGTGTCCTTTCGGGCTAATACCAACCTCTCATAGAAAACCGACGTGAAATAACAGTGCTTGCATCGTAGTGTTTCGTTTGGTCAGTAAGAGCGCCGGAAGCTCACCTCTCTTCTCTTTTTCTCCTTAGACTTCCCTTACCCTCCTCCAATATACAGGTTGGCAACGCATTTACGACACCCCGGTGTTGCTAGTGTCTATAAAGGGTGGTGGCCACTTAACATCACGTGACCCACCTGTTCGTTTGCCTCCTATGCAAAAAATATATATTGATATATTAAAGAACCAGGTATTCTAAAATTTTTGTTCTTTCAACGTTGCCGGCTCTTGTACTAAGGTGTCGCAAAAAAGTCTAGTTACGTTAACTACAAATTTTTGTTTTTCGTTTTCCTGGAGAACCCCTTGCGTTTTATGAGACAAAAAGTATCCTGGATGTAGCCTTGTAATATCAGTTATCACTGTGTTAAATTTCGTTAAAAATGGCTTAGTACTTTCAGAGTAATACGGGCTTAGATTCTAGACTTTAATCCTAAATCCTGGAGAACTCTTTGCGTTTTATGGGATAAAAAGTACATTTGATGTAATCTCGTTATATTAGGTATCACTATGTCAAGTTTCGTCCAGATTGGTTCAGTACTTTCAGAGTGATGCGTGTGCATAGGGACAGAC
>JACEII010000008.1:14705761-14728134 GCA_014332785.1 Antheraea mylitta | reverse complement strand
ATGTACAGATTTCGACTTGTTACAGTTTTATTATAGTATAGATGGCTATAGGCTACATATCATCATGTTAAAACTAAAAGGAGCTGAGCACTAATGAAGAATGTCTCAAAATCGGGCTATTTTGGAAGCTACCGCTGCGTGTTAATGTCAGTATTATATGCGTTGCCATGGTAACGCGATAACATTCTATCAAAAATATTTTCATGGTTTATTTTGTATTCCTATTCAAAAAGTTTATTCTACGTTAGTTTTGTTTCCGATTTTTAATTATACGTGTTACATTTATATCGCAAACATTTCTTAAGTTAATTTTGTGTTGTTATTCAGAAAGTTTAGTAGTATTAATATTTGTTCAATAAGACAGTCGAAGGAATTAATCCATACTGCCAATTCTGAAGTTGTCAATATAGTTAGTTTTCTTCTATGTCCAAGTTAATGTAAAGGTATAAGCGCCGAATCCTCTACATAATATAACGTAACTTTTTTATCTTCTTAATCTTCAAGACCATAGAATGAATGCTTCGTGGTTTTATTTTTCATTCATTTCACTTATGCAAAATAAACGAACGATATTATATAATACGCAACCCATTTTTACAGGATATAGAATCACGTAACACAATATTATGAAAAAAATATAAAATCCACTACATGACAGACTGAAATCCCGCCAAAAACTCTTCAAAAACTCTATTCTACGTTAGTTTTGTTGCCAATTTTTTATTTGTGATATATTACGTATTAAAAAGTAAAGTGAGTGTAATTTATATTAAAATAAATTATTTTTGGTGAATACAATCTGTGATGCTACAAACATCAACACTTTTTTTTAACTCTGTCGATATGTCTGTTTTTTTATTTGTTCCGGGTAATCTCCGAAACGACTAGACCTATTTGAATGTTTTTTTTTTCTTAGAAATGACTACGCTTAACAGCTTCACCGGACTACAAGTAATATTGGAACGGTAATTTTACGGCCAAATAAGTAACTAATTAGCTGTTTTATTTAAGCTAGCGGGTTTAGAAGACGTTGCCCGCCCTGATAATAAGACAAAATATACCTAAACCTTGCCCAAGAATCGTTTTATATATTGGTGAAAACGACATGAAGATGCGTTCAGTAGTTTTTGATCTTATTGCGAACAGACATATAGACAGACGTGGAATAATAGGACTTTATTTTACACTATGTAGTGATAAACTGTTATCCGTGCATTCGTCCGTGTGAAATTAATCAAAAATATGTTGTTCACTGTAAACATACACGTATGACGTGCGCTGTACTGGACTCCAAGAATAAATATAAAAAAAAGAAAGTCATATGTTTATATGTGATTTAAATTATAGCAAGGTATAATAATAACTTAATTACATCGACACTATGGACATATTATATTTATATAAATTAAAAAAAAAAAATAACAAATATTGTTCGATAATGTGTAGTTTCATATTTTCATTATTTTCTTATATAGTGTGAGCACTGAGGGTGATATATAGTTTAAAATTCCAGTTATATGGCTGATCATAATCCCATCCCATTCGATTCATTATTGGTATTCACATATATAATGTACACGTTACCTGTTACAGTAGATAATGTGCGTGTGATACAAATATTTTTGATATAGTATTATTGTAATTTACACTAGATGTGTAATCACAATTTTAAATTTAATTGATATATTAAAAAAAATGCGTGCGAAGCTGCGGGTAACAGCTAGTTATTTAATATTTATGCTATTGACCGCAGTGATCGTATCGTGATAGGTTAACTTTATTCTTATCTCCTTATTCTTATTGCTTATTTTAATAAACCAAAATGAGAGGAAGTCGAATTTGGTGTGTCTCAAAATATTATTTTACATTAATTAAACATACTATTAAACGTTCCAAAAAATAAGAACAAAAGAGAAAGTACGGCTATAACACCAGCTGCAGAAAATATGAGAAATAATAGATTAACATCGTATGGACATGTTATAAGGAGGGTTTTTACAGGCCGGCATGATAGTGGCGACCGGCGATGGACAGTGTGTCAATCGGTGGTCGCTATTATTTTTGGATTGTACTGTGCTTACCATCAGGCATAGTGCAGTCACTTTGTCGTGCTTCAATAAAAAAAAAATCAGTTGGAATTCTTTGAACCTGGGTTTGGATTTTGATTTAATTTTAGAGCTCTTTTGACGGTTCCAAGGGAGAGATTTGTGATCCAGTCTTGTATTTATCTGTTTAGAGAGGTCGGATATTTAATTGACATAATTGTCCAGTGATAAAGCAGGTGCAGACATAGCTAATTATTGTGTTGTAGCAAGAGAGTTGTTCTAGGTTAAAACCAATTTGGCAGAACGTCTTCGGAAGTATAAAAAAAGTCGCAGTCATTCTAAAACTAGATAAAAAAACCAACCATATAAGATTAGCGTCAACCTACGCCGTTACTTGAACATAAAATACATTTTATTATATATAATATTAGCTGAAACTCGCGACTTCATCTGCGTTATTCAATGTGTCAATAATATATTTATGTAGGTCCATAATAAAAAAAGCACCACACCGCTTGTCCTATTTCTCCACGCAAGAAGAGACATATCCCTGAACGCATAGTCTTCACATGTTTTTCTTTACATAAAGACTGTCTAAGAACTAAGTTGGATTGAGATCAATCCAGCAGTTTTTTGTGTGATGCACATACAACGCAGACCTCTCTTATTTTATTTATATAGAAAATAATCATAATATACATTGTTTGATATTTTGCGACAAATAATGCAAGTAGTGACTTCCTTATAGAAGTAAGATATTTAACCAACGCCTGGTCCATGGATACTCCAAACATTTATGTTTAACTATTTTTAATGATACTCCAAACTTTTTGTACTTGACTATTTTTAATGCATCACATTTGATGAAATATATAATTATTTAATCATTACTAGTATGTCTTCATAACAAAATACAATTTACGCAACAGATCATGAACAATTTTACTATTAAATTATAAGTACATTCATTTTCTGCTTCTCATCACTTGCAATTACACATTCTGTATTTTGATTAATAGCTAAAATACTAATAAATAATAATTAATTTGTCATTATTAACTTAGAATGAAATTCAATATATTATGAAGGAAGTAAAGTACAGCCAGCACCAAACTTTTGAACTCTCTGAATAAAGTTGCGCACAGCACAAATTTAGGTATAAATACGTAATGTATAATATGCAACTTACGGATAAATAAATAGCAATTCTAGCTTCCTATAGTGTGTTTTAAGTTTGTTTCGTATTAAAGTGTTGACTCTATTCACAAGCCTGAACTTACGGCTACATTCAGAGCAGACAAATTGATGAAAGTCTTTATTTCTATTGAATAATTGTTGGCAGATAGACATAGCGTTGTTTCGGGTTAATAGATTGAAGAGACGAGTTAAGGAGAAGAGAAGAAAGTAGGTTTTAACTTAAAAGAGGTTTGTCGTAACCATGAGGCGATACCATCGTTCTTAAGTTAGTTAAAAATAGGTGGAGTCATTGATCTGGGTACTTACAATTTATCCCTTTCAGTGGGAAATTATTATTATAAAATATTGTTTCATATGTTCTAATGTATTATTCCATAATACGAAATATTGTGTACATTGTTAATAAATAAAATAAAACATTTATTATCAATTTATTTTAATAAAATCTTAAGATAATATAGAAATTTCAAAAAAAATCTTACAATCTTTAAATACAATAAATATTTAGCTAAATAATGTTCTATAGAATAAAGAATACCAAAATATAAATTATTTACTATTCCAGGCGATAATGCCGTCTCCAGACTACAGCGTGGACTTGGAGTTAGGTGAGCCACCAACAGAGTTGAAGGAGTACGCGCGGGAGCATTGCGGAGAGGACCCCAATACACGTATCCAGGCTATTTATGAGTTAAAGGATATGATCTATGGTGAATATTATATGTAACAACCTTTCTATTGTTCGCGTTATCTTAGTATTCGTGAATTGACACAAGGCATTTGATATCTATTTATCAAGATATTTTGTATTTTAAATCTGTGTCACCTACACATGAAATTACTACACCCGATAAGTGCATTATTGCATGCAGAGGACTTGGAGAGTTTGAATAAAACTCGAAGTGTGTAAAATAGACTGTTTAATTTTAACTCCACATATGATATTTATAGATACAAGAGATCTTTCAATTGTTTGTATGACATTCTATTTAAAATAATTTCTAACGTCTCAGCCAGCCATTTATAGTATATCACAATAGTCCTACTTTTTATATATTTACTAGTGTATTGTCATGTTGACGACCATAAAATAAATTTGCTAGCTTAAAATATTGCTACCCGTAAAAATCTCATCTCATGTAAATACAACATACTTTTACAGGATACGAAAGGATCCTTAATAGTGTACTCCTAAAACAGTATTTCAAATATTGAACAATTAAATCTGAACAAAATAAACTATAAGATTACAAAATGATAAACATAGTAGCTGGTCAAGCGCAATCAAAACTTAAATTTTATTAAACGCTGTGGCATCTTATGTTCTTTCCGTGGAATAGAAGTCTAATACTATTTAATGTACCATTCACCTAATACAATGAATTTTAATAATACATTTTCAAACATAATATCTAACTATAAAATGTATTGAACAATTTACTTTTGGTAATTCAATTTTATAGATGTTCATTAAATTGTATAGTGGCACATAATTACAGTGTTTTCATGTTATGATTATCATTTACAAATCTATAATTTTATGTTACAGAACGCGGTGAATGTAAGCTACATCGGATGGATGACGAATTTTTAATCAAATTCCTTCGTGCGAGAAACTTCATCCCGCAGAGAGCACACCGACTTGTACGTATCCATTCAAATTTATTTATGCTGGCCGTTTAAAACAATAATTAGTTTAATCTCAGATGAATCGTGTTCGAAAATCTTGCATTAGTAATTGTTTTTTTATTGTTAGAACAATTTGCATGATGTTCGGGATATTCACAACTAAATTAAGATTTTAAGTTCTACCAAAGATATGAGATATAAATTATCGTTTTTTTTTTGTTATATAAGTTATCCATTAATCTTTCGAAATATTTTTGATTTTATTTGTTACTGCTGTAGCGGCATATATCTATTGCTTTTATTAAATTTGTTTGCTGAAAGTCTGAAAACGGAAATATAATTAAGCAATTTTAGTAGTTTTAGAAGGCTCTTAGGTCTTATAATATTTAATAGCCGCGACACGCACATTATCTACGTAAATACTTCTTCTAACTGTATTCTTCATTATCTAACATGTTATTGACAGTTTTATTATTTTAAATGATAATCTAATTATAAATACTTCTTTTTCTTTAATTTATGGCACCATGTGTAAGTAATACACAATTCCGCCAATGTCATATAGATACGGAGTTTATGCTATCTGTGGCAAATAGTGTAATAAGCGATTAAAAATGTAATTCGAAAAAGAAAATAATTAACTTGTGTTCAGACCGAGTTACTGTATTTTTCACATAAGAAATAAAAACTTTAATCATAAAGTTTGATTTCATTAATTTTAATAAAACCCTATTTATTTGTCCCTACAAGGCATGTAAAATTAATGGGTTATTATTCACTAAAGCTAAGAGACACGTAAGGTTAGTAGGACGGGGAATATAAGGAGGGAGGACATTACAAAGGGAGAATCTGTTTCTCAAACAATTAAAGATATTATATATTATGATCTAAAGAACCGTCTCTAGATCGCAGTCACGGAGAGAATTATTCCTAATCCTTAATTTAGCTTAATGCACTTGGTTACAAGTTAGATCTAAACGGAGACAACAGATGATGGAAGTGTCGCCATTACTGAGATAGTTTTGAAATTTATAGTACAATTTGTGAGTAGTACATAATTCTGGTAATGTCAAGACAGAATTTAGGTTATCTGTGGGATAGGTAGATTGTGAATGAAGGAAACTAATCAAAGAATGTTACAAGTTGATAAAGGTTAAATATTCATATAATCTGTATCTAGACAGAATTATGTATCAACGAAAAAAAAAAAAAAGTTTTCACATCAATTTATATATATAGATCACACGACTAAAGTTGACTATTCTAATTTTGGTTAATTATTGGGTTAAAAAAAAATTAAAAATTCTTTATTCAGTTTAGGCCCTAATAAGGCGCTTATGAACGTCAAAAACTACCACCGGTTCGGAAAGCAACACAGCCATCGAGAAGAACCGGCAAGAAACTCGATCGGGTACATTTTTTTTTTTACATATATTTCCAATACATCATACAATAGCTTATAGTGGATGCACAGAGTCATGTTTTGGGACTTTATTGTAAAACCTAAAACTGTTACCTAAGAAATTATTACTGGTTTTACTAAGTCTGAAACATGGGACGACCAGTTTATTACAGTTTCTAGTATTTACATTATGCCGGTCTTTTACTAAATTCAGTTTTTCAAAGTTTTTACGGACATACATTAAATTATCAAGAATGTATTGGGAGGATAGAGTTAAGATACCGAATTCCTGGAACTTCGTTTTTGATGATTCGCGAGGTCCCATATTATATATTGCTCGAACTGCCCGTTTTTGTAATAAAAATGTGGTGTCTACCTCAGCAGCCGTACCCCACAGCAGAATACCATAAGACATTATGCTATGGTAAGCGAAGTAGACTAACCTAACAGTGGCAATATCTGTAAGCTGGCGAATTTTTCGTATTGCGAATGCAGCACAACTTAATCTGCTCGCCATTTTTATTAACTGATTCAACAAAATGACTGCACCGTACCTGATGGAAAGTACAGTACAGTCCATAAATATCGGCGATTGTCGGTCTTCAAAAGTAACGGCAGTCGTCGCTATCATGCCGACCTACAAAAGTGCCTCTTCACGCCTCTTTTTAATGTGAGGGTCCCATTGTAATTTAGAATCTAATGTAATTCCCAAGAATACAGTATTGTCAACTAACCTTACTAAATTCCCTTCGATCTTCATTCTACTATCAACCTGTCTAACATTGGGTAAAGTAAATCTTATACATTTCGTTTTATCTGCATTTAACAATAGATTATTCAACGCAAACCAATGACAAATTTCATTTAAAGTATTATTCAGATGTCCAACCTCTGAATCTATCCTTTTCACTTTAAATATTAGAGAAGTATCGTCCGCAAAAAGCACCATATCAGCAGAGTTGTTAACCACTAGCGGTAGATCGTTTATATATATTAAAAACAAGAACAGCCCTAAAATGGACCCCTGTGGGACACCAATTCGCGCAAATTATCCCGCTGAGCTTACCCCATGTATGTTAACTTTTTGAGAGCGATCTTTTAAATAAGTGACTAGAAGGTCAATAGAAGATCCATAAATATGTTTTAATTTAAGAATAAGCGTACTATGGTCAACGCAATCAAATGCCTTAGATAAATAGCAGAACACACCAATTGCATCCTGTGAATCCTCCCAGGCTCCCTATATATGATTTATGAGCGTTGCACCATCGTCATTAAAAGGTTATTTATAATATATAGTTATGGTAGTTTTTTTTATGGAAAAATCAGAATATAAAAACATGACGTTAATATATTATAGATTGCATAGTATAAAAGTATTTATACATTATTCAGGTATAAAAAAGAGGAATAAGATGGTGTGAAAGAAACGCCGCCCGCATTTATTTGTATATCCTGAACAACAATAATACATAAAACGTTCCATTAATGCTTTTTATGTTTTCTCTGTAGATCTATTCCCAGGTGGTGTGGAACGGAAATATTACATTAATTAGTAAATAAAAGTACTCAGATTTTGTTATAAGTTCCGTGTGAAGTCGGTTATATTCAGATTAGTATACCTATATAATTCCAATATTATAAATCTTCAAATCTTTTTACACAAATGTCATAAATTTAGTATGTACTGAATAAAACTATAAGAATAAAAATTATTAGGGCACATTTTAGTAGTGTGTCTTCACTTAAGTACAAAATGATACGCATAAATATTAATTAATTTTAGTTAAGAAGCAATTTCAAATGTTAATAACTACCTTAATTTAAGTAGTTAATTCGTTTGAAGATTTTTGATATTAAACAAATTAAAACTTCTAAAACTGTATTGTATTCATTCTCAGTAATTTAGTAACTAATTAATAATTACAATTACAATTTTAATTACAATTACGTAACTAATTAATTGTTTTATTTATTAGATAATAGTTATTACATTGAATAAGCTTCGCTTTACATCAGAAATATCTGTATATTTTCAGCTCGTAAACTATTACCATTTTAAGGAAGAAAATCCCGAGCTATTTGATAACGTGTACCCATTGGATCTGCAAACTATCGGGGATGCAAATATTATAGCTGTACCACCGTATCGAGGTCAAGATGGACGAAGGCTCATTATTTACAGAGTTGGTAAATAGTTTTTTTTACCTTTTTCATTTACGTGACACATAATTACAATATTTTACGAAAATTTTTAAATAAAATATTGTATAGATTTTCCTATTACTTCGAAACGCATTTGTATATAAAAAACGAGCCTCCGACTTTGCGTTGAATTAAAAATCAAAATTTAATTACTATAATAAAGTCGATGTGTGCTTGTAACCACATGATAGATGTGAAACTTTGTAAAAAAAGGCATACATTAAAGTTGATAGAAACATACTAATGTTTACATTATACACAAAACATAATTTATTTTAATAATATTGTTAGGTAAAAGAAGAAGAAGAATGTATGAATAGATTGAGTGTGTGATGATTCTCACAGAGGAGAGTAGAAAAGGAAAACATGTTGTGCCTTCCCTATTTAGTTGGGATGAAGGTAAAAAGAAGATGCGTGAAAGAGTTTCATTTATATCTCCTGCAACAAAAGCTTATATACGAACTTGCCTTCGAATATAGCATTAATCCTTCTATCTTCTCTAATTTGTCCTGTGTAATGGCACCTTATTATTGTAGGTTGTTGGGACCCTAATATGATACCCATTACGGATCTATTTAAAGCAACGATACTAGCACTGGAATTAGGCATGATGGAACCTCGCACACAAATCCTCGGTGGCGTTGCTCTGTTCGATTTGGAAAACCTTAGCAGCCAACACGCTTGGCAGTGCACACCCTCTGTAGCAGCGAAGATCGTTAAAATTTTAGTGGTAAGCCACTTGTCAGTTTTTAAGATCTTAGAAAACTTTTTTTTATATCATAGGAGGTAAACGGACAGGTGGGCCACCTGATGTTAAATGATCACCACCGTCCATAAACACTTGCAACACCAAAGGAGTCGTAAGTGCGTTGCCAGCCTGTGGAGGAGGCGAGGAAAGGAAAGGAAGAGAAGAGGGGGAAGGTGAGGAGAGGACTCTGGCGCTCTCATTAACCGAACGAAACGCAACAATGCAAGGCACTGTTACATCACGTCAGTTTTCTATGAGATGGTGGTACTACCCCGGGCGAGCTGACTCATTCACGCTGAAACCAGTTATAGCATCAGCGTGGCTCTACCACGCAGTAACTACTCATAAAAAGAAAAAAAATATGATAACAACATTACGCAGAATCCTCTCAAGCTAGTAATTTAATTTATTTATTTATTTTTGGTTAAAATACTTTCATCACATCTGTGAATAAAGTACCTAATATATTTGATATAATTTACCTTCTGTGTAAATTGACAGTGGGAAAACAATTAAGAACATCCCCGTCCTCTGTTTCTCTTTTGAATTTCTTCATTCTTTTTTTCTAGTTTGTAAAAAAGATTGTAAAAAGTTATTGTTTTCTATGGTCGAATTGAGACCACTGGTCGAGCACTCGTATAAATAGAATGATGAAGGTATATCGCGTAGTTAAGGAGTCTTATAAAAATTAGTGGAAATATTTTTTTTTTATTTTACTCCTTACACTTGAACCTTATCTAAAAAAATAATCACAGTATTTAAATTTGAAAATTATTAAAGAAACTAAAATTATTATAATGTCTTATTATAACGCGTTCAACAATTTGTGTATTCTTGCGATGAAGTGGGGCAAGCGGTGTTGTGTTTATGTTTTGTTCAATACGCTTACATGTATCCGGCAATTAATATTTATTTGTATAGATGTTTTATACATCTTTAATATGGAAATTTGATTTTATTCATCGACCGCTCTCGCTTTAAGCCATGAGATTGAAATAACAGTCGATTCTTGACTATTTCTATTGTAATCTTGTCTTCACAAAAACATCCCTTTACAATACGAATGGGCCGTATCGGTATGACAGTCTTCTCTATTTAGCCAGTTCTATTACTGACTGTGTAATTACTATGATTATTAGTTTTAATGCGTGATTGTGTTATTGTTTTCGAAATTCAGGCGATATTTTATTTTTTAAATCTTTAACAAAACTTTGGTAGAGCTTCATTCTATTTATTATTACAAAAAAAATGTGTCGACGTTGGAAATATATCAACATATATCAACATTCTTAAAAGGAATTAGTCAGTTATTCGCGTTGCCCTTCCAATGTCCATATAAAGTTAAAAACAATAATTCATCTACTAACCAGCCATACTTGGATTCAAAACAGCATATCTTCAACAAATTATATTAATAGAAACGTAATATGAATGTGGCCTTGGCTTAATTAGATACTGTAATGAATATTTAAAAGGCTAACATAAAGAAACAGGCTGTTAAAATGAAACCAGGAAGATAATTATTTTTTATAAATATAGCGAGGGCATTCATTATTGCATTATTGAAATTAGGCAGTGGTTGTATTATTGTATACTTATATCATTATTTTATTTTATACAATGTTTACAAGTAACTAATTACTGCATAAGGAATGTAATTTATTAATTATTATATTATACCTAGCTTCCGCCGCGACTTCCTCCGCGTGTAATAGTTACTTTGGGCAAGTGCTAACTTTAACTTGCGACTTCCTTTACGTAGAATTTAAAAATATTTTTAAATAGTGTTTAAAGTTTATAGGTTCAGCTTTAATTTATCTTAAAACAATTAGAAGCAATTTATGTGAGTTTTAAAAGTAGGAATAAGTAATGTAATTATGTTGCTATTTGGTTGTTGTAAAAATATCATCATTTGTACAGTAAAAGCTTTTGAATAAGCTTTCAAAAAAGTTCGCAGTTAATTAAATTTTTTTATAAAATAGCTTCATTATAGACGGAGTAACAGCATAATGCAATACGATAATTAGCATAAAACTGAATTAAGTGTGATACAATTACATACATTTTTAAATATTAGATAACGAAAAATGATGTAATGTGCTTTTTTCAATTAATTAAGCAAATAAAATCATTACTTTTGTTTAAAATATCGACTTATTCCATTTTACTTCACTGTACTAAATGTCTTCTCGAGAGTAAGTTTTTCATACCTTTAAAACAAACGATCGTCTATCGTAGTTTCCATCATATTGAAGCTGCTGTGAATTGGACGTATTCTTCTCGCAACGTTAATTTTTTGGCGTAAACTCGAAGAACGTAAAATCTAAGTTAAATCGTTTTTGATTAAACGTGAAACACTATACCAAAACTGAATGTTTAAAGGGTGACGCCCTTCTATTATGTGGTAGTACAAGGCCACATTTAACAAATAATATAACAATATCAAAACAAATACTAATATACAACGAAGAAAACCTTAGTTAAAGTTTGTTCTAAATTTTTTTGATGTATTGAAATGATACTTTTATACGTCAAAAAATTGCACCTATCATAGCTTCAAAGAACAAAATTCAAGGAGCGCTTTTCAATCATTACGTAACTGCTTATCGACGAAAGGCCGCACGGTCGAACAAAGGGAAGCGGGGCGTGACCCGAGGTGCGTGACAGGGCCCGGAGTACGCGACAGGGCGTGACTCATTTATTACACCAGTTCATTTTTTGCGTAAATCACCTGATATTGATTGTATATCAGTTTTGCATTTGTGGAGATAATTAGGTCAAATATTAAGCACCTATTTTTTAAATTTATTTAGAACGAGAATCGACTAATAATTATCCTGAAAAATATTGCTGGCGCCTAACCAGTCGCGCGGTATATACCATAACATACGAGTATAATCTAACCCTTAAAAAAAATTTTTATTTCAGTCATGTTTCCCGGCGAATACCTATGCGATACATATCGTCAATAATTCGTGGATATTCGACAAAATTTACAACATATTCAAACCTCTCCTCGACAACGTTATGCGCTCGAAAATCTATTTCCACGGTACCGACTTCACTTCCCTCCACAAACACATTAATCCGGAACACTTACCGGAGCGTTACGGTGGTAAATGGCCTGACTATTCCTACACAATTTGGTTCGAGTCATTAAGGAAAAACATTCATGTGGCAAAGGAAATGATCAATTGCGGATATAAGTTCCGCGAGGAGGAAATTAACCCTGAGGTCGTGAGGCAGCTGAAGGAGGAAGGAATTCAGTTATCTTGAAGTTGCGATAGGTTTGAAAGCAAGAATTGCATAACATAACCTGGACTTTAATTTATATTGAAATTCTTTTAAACAATATAGTCATATACCACTTGTCCTTTCTTATTTGATTTATGAGTTAATCTATTCGATTTTCACATTTTCAGCTGTAATGAGATTATTGTACTTACATCTATGATTTTAATTGTACTAAAGATTGTTAGTTGATAGATAAAGATTGTTAGTAGATGGTTAGTTAAATGCAGATAATTGGTTTATTATTTCAACGTGTAGACTATAAGTCAACCGACGTGAATAAAAGGTTAGCGATTGGTGAAAAAACGATTGTTTACTGTTGATTATTTAGAGTAAAGATTCTTTTTTCGTATTGTTATCGGACATCGGCTTACTAGTAAATGGGAATTCGAGATCAGATAATTGTAATATTATAAAGATGTGAATATTGTAGAAGTGTTAATAATATCCAGCTCCTATACACACACATGTACGAATGTACATCCGAATTAACACACGTAATAAAAAATACGGTATAATGTATGCTATCTCGTTCTCTGGCACGTTAAATCTCGTAGATGTATGTTTGTCTCTTTTTAATGTTGGTTTTTTGTTTCATTGTTCATTTCCGTTTCATTTAGTTTAAAGTCACAACTAAAGAGTTCACTTTAAAAATTGGTTTTAACAGCCTGTACATCATAAGAATTCAGAAAAAACTATACAGCACTACCTATATTAGACTTTATTCCTATCCAAAAATATTCTATGATATACACTAAGTGTAATTTTCGTACGTAACATTATTAACATTTTATAATTATTATGTTAGTTGTATATTTTAAGTAAATATTATTTAGTAGTTTTCAATTAATGTTAATATAAGTTTAGAATTAAATGTAATTATATCTCAAAATTCGTCAAAAACCTGTGATAATGTATAAAGATTTCTTAGAAAAAAGACGCAATGTCAACTAAGTTAGTATTAATTAATAGCGCAATGTTCATCACTTTTATATTTAAGTTTTTTTTATATACTTATTTTGTAATAAAGTAGCTTTTTAGGTTATTAAATATAAATAAAATATTCGTCATGGTATAATTATCTTTTCTTTTAAACCGGGAGCATACCCTGATAAAATTAAAAAATGTATTTTCAAATTAAAGACACGCTTTTTACATTATTATACTTTGCAGTTCAGATTGACGTTCAAGTGATGTACGTCGTTGTTGTTTTTGTTATTGCAACACCGGGGGAGTCGCAAGTGCATTGTCAAGCTGTGTTGGGAGGGGGGAGGAAGGGAAGGGGGAAGAGAAGCTCTCACTGACCGCAGGAAACGCAACAATACGTGCACTCAGTTTTCTGTGGGTCGGGTGATACTACCTCGGGCGAGCCGACCCATTCATGCTTAAACTAGTAATCGCTTCAGCGTGGCTCTACCACCTACACATACTATGAATGATTTATCAAGCTTCAGCTGTCCATCCACTGGTGTCTTTAGCTCAAACGGATACCGGACCGTCATAGATATCATGTATTAAATTATGCACGAGTACCATTTCTTTGTTTCCCGAAGCTATGGAATAAATACAAATTATTTTCTTCCTTTTTTCTACTCGTTTTTGTAGAACTAGAACGGGTAATATAATAAGCATTGTTTTTGGTGGGCATTAAGAACGCGTACCAACCAAGCAAACACCCGTTGGTGTATTTCGGCTACTACAATTGTGGGTTTTTTTTTCCTTCTCTACGCTATTGACCTAGCAAGGTCTTAACAGCTTCACCGGACACTTGAGAGCCAGAATCCCTCCAGCTATATCGTGCTTACTATCATCATTATTTAATATCATATGAGGTTGTAGCCAATCGCTAAAACCTATGAAATATAAAGAAAACGTTTCAAAACACGATCTCTCATGATAAATTTTCTCACTAGAAACTTTATAACTCTAAAACGTCAAAGCTCAAACAACATGACATTCATAAGCGCTCACTACATACTACACGAATATTCGATCGTATCAGTGACTTCAATTGAATTTATACTGTGGTATGAGCCAGTTTTTGATAGCGATTTCGTATTATTCCATCTATTTTTCTTTAATCATTTAAACCTACACATCTAGACTATTTGAAAACATATCGAGATCATTCACCTCTCCCCTTTAACGATAATTATAATACAAAGCCTGACCTAGTGGGTTCTCAGAAGACGACATAAATATTATTTGAATCAGCTAAGATATTTGAAGGTACAAGAGACATCCATTTATCATTTCATCATCGTATCTTTCTTTCACTTTCTTATATATTCGACTTTATTTCAAGATATTCTATTTCCAGTGAACATTTTACAGAAAAAATGTATAAAATTTGACAATAACGTATTTTTCATTGCTGAAGTGTTTTAGGGATTCAGTATGTAATTGATGGGGTCAATTTAAATCTGCATCCAAAAAACACTTAATAATTGTTTGCAATCTAACAAGAATAGGTATTTATAGGTGTTTTTGTTTCTCGAACTGACTACATTATTGACATAGCAAGGCCAGCTTCACCAGACTACGTTTGTAGGTATTTAGTCACACAAGTCTATTCAAGTCTAGAATGTCTATTCTAGCATTAAATAGTGTATTTAACGTAATTTTAATTGCTGGGGTGTTTTAGGGATTAAGTATTTACAATTTTTGGCGTCAATTTAAATCTGCATCCAAAAACATTTAACGATCATTTGCAATTTTCATCGACACGAAGAATATGTATTTATAATCAGTTATTTAAACATTCAGTATATTTAAGATATTTATTTGATATACGTGGAAGTGATTGGATCATAGGCATCAAGTAACCCCAAAGAGTATACAGTTAAAACAAACAAATATTACAACCTAACCATGAATTAATCAGGATTGGCTGTGTGGTTAATTTATTCGCAATGAAAATTTAACGAATGGTATTTAAGTAAAATACCTGTAAAACTAATTAAAACATTGGAACGTGTAGGGGAGAGTGGGGGAATCGGGAACACTTAACTTCAAACGCTAAAAAATAATAGAAAAAAGTTATAAACTAAATCCAATTTTATTGCTACATGAACTTTAATTATGTATGTACTTAGTAGTCATAAAACGTTATTTTATATTTACGTTTTAATAAAAATATAAACTAAAACAAAAAACATTGCCGTTCCTCTTTACCCGATACCCTATGGGCTAATTGAGATCATCCCATGGGGGAAATGGAAATGGTATGAGGTAATTAAGAAAGACGTTTGATCGATCTTTCTTACGTAATTACGAGGCATTTGAAATAATTTGTAAAGTTTAAATATTTTTGCACAATCAACCAGTAGTACTATGGGTAATTAGGAGGGTAAGGGGTAATTGGGAACGTTCCAATATACTCATCTAATGCCGTTCCCAATTACCCGAATCAGTTACTATACATAAAAATTGCCGCCACTCTCAAAAGCATTTTTTATTACCTTCAATCTATGTTGCATTTGAAAACAGATACTGTGTGTATGATATGAGCAAAAACACAATACCTTTGAATTCAAAAATATGATACTTACATGTGCTATAACTGATGACCGAAATTATATTAAAAATACAAAAATAATTGTTCGACTTACCGTGACAAAACTAGAGCGTCCTTTCAATCCCACTTTCGCATAGGCAATGAATGGTTTTGCATTCAGCCGTAGAATAGGTTCGCGATAGTGTAGTACGGGTACTATTTATCTAACTGTTCACAATTACCCGCGGTTCTCAATTACCCTACTCTCCCATATACAAAGCGGCCTTATAGCGGTAGGACAATGAAGGTGAGCTTGAAGACGCATGTTAAGAGTCACTTAAACGTACAAATGACTTCGCAAATTTCAAGCAATTATAAGTTTCTCGCCCTGTTATACGATGAACCCGGTACAAGCGTTGTGAATCTAGGGAATCTATATACTTCACATAAAAAACCTTTCTATGCTCAATAATGTATTTTGAGAATTTCAGGCGCAATAACATTACCATAACAAGGAGCATTGCTCTACATGTTTAATTAATCATCATAAATAAAGGGTTAACGACCGAGAAACCCTATATTATACAACAAAGCTCAATGAAATAGGTACACCACATCTACTTAGCGATAACCGATGAAGGGTGCTGTCATGTATGGTTTCTGTCGTAATTATACACGTTTCGACGGGAAAATAGATTATACTAGACATTTCTACGTTCTATAATAATGAGATGCTTTTAATTCAATTAAAATATGACTATCTTAGGCATTTTAAATATAGATTTAATAGTTTACATTGGCAGAAAAATTGATGAAACTAACATTGATTCAATTTTTATGTTTGGATTGTACAAAATTGCTATATCTCTTAACATATGATACGTTTGCGATTTACTTCAAGAATGATTATTTAAATGTGCCGTTTTATCAGGAACAACTTTTACACTTGCGTTTGATTTTTCTTCTGTGATTTGTGATAACCACAATGAATTAGTATTAGATAGTAGTTCGTCTTGTGGAAATTTAAAAGTCGATATAGATTTGGATGATTCAATTTCGTTTGTATTTTCGCCTTCAGTTACATGTACGTTACGACGAAATTTCCGAAAATTGTTCTTTAAACGTGTAAAAATTCCCATTTTGTTTGTTTTGGGGAACGGTAATATTTGATGCATTGAAAGCGATGGCTCGGCGCTTGCTTCAGATTCGTTACAGTGCGAAGGATTTAAGTATTCTTGCCTTGGTGATGAGTATCTTGCTTCGTCTTCTGAAAGGGCGATGACACTGCAAAGACTTTGTGATGCTTCTTTCCGTTTTCGTGGGAACTGTTCAGTTTTGTCTTCGAGACGTTTTCTGAGAAAATGAACACTAGCTGTGTAGAATAGGTTTTCGTCTTCCGGCCTACTTAGAAGTTCGTCCCAACAAGCTTCAAATGCGTCTTGAGACCTTTCTTGTCTCAAGGATGTTCTCCGTTGCATTCCTTTTTAATGATATTAAATGTTTGCGCTGACATATTGAGGTTTAGAAAATAATTTAAAGTATAAAATAAAAAGTGCAATACAATAATAATTTTCTATTTAGATAATGTCACTAATAAACGACATAATCGATCTGACGTTATTCACGTCAAATATGATATAATAATTTCTTACAAAAAAAAAAATCTATGGTAATATGAAATCTGTAAACCCATAGACAATTTATCTATGTACTATTTTATTTATTTATCGTTTCGTATATATATTTGCATATATTGTAATCATTAACAATAATTAATTCCTGTTTGATATGTGGAGAGTAAAGTGGAGTCACTTATTTCTCTATCTGTTTATTGAATTTCCACTACTAAGCCTCTAAACTGACCGCAATTAAATTTGATGTAGGTGTAATTTCAGTGAAATGAGCCGAGATACATGCAACAAAAGAACCTTGTAGAATTTATATATAGAGAAAGTTTGGTAACCACTAGGCAGTTAAATTTAAATAATTCTGCTATATCCACTCGATTCGTGTGAAATATTTTGAATTCAAAACTAAGTAAAACAGAAGTTTTTCAACAAAGTAGAATATTGTTATTCAGTTTGAGTCAGAAATGTATTGGAATTTGTAATATAAAGAATACTTGACAAAATGATTGCTCAAGATCTGGTGATAAGTATATTATGTAAAATCTAATAACTGACGATAAATTTATTGACAACCAATATTTTAGTAATACTTCTGGAAAAGTTAAGGTATATAGAAAACATTTGGTCTCAAAACACATATATACACACATCAAAAAAGTCTAAGCAAAATGCTTGATATTACAAATTTTACCATTTATATTAATTAATTTCTAAGTATTTACTCAAACAAAGTGCGTAGGTAAGTAAACTTTTTTGTTATTGATGACATACTGGCTGGTTGTAAAAAAAAAATTTGATTATGTTTTGTTTTTTCATAAAATTCAAATGACTGCGAATTTGTTTGAATTTAAGTGCGTTTTAATTGCTACGTTTAGTCTTGATTTTATAATTTTACCAACCATTTAAATAAAGTTAGCGACAAAATTGAATTGTTAGATATTCTTTACGTCATGAAGCGACGTCATTTGATGGCAGATGAAATGCAAAGAGCTGTAGGGATGTTGCAAGCGGAAAGTAATCAATCTCAGGTATCTCGACATTTTGGCATTCATAGAAGTGTTATTTGTCGTCTTTGGCAGCGCTACAATAATACAGGAAAACCCGCTGAACAGCATCCAGGCCGTAAAAGGAGTACAACCACTCGGCAAGACCGGTACATACATCTGACTGCAAGACGCTAGCCAATGTTAACCGCTCGAGAGATAGGTTTGAGGCTACAAATTTCAAGTGGTGTTGATGTAAGTCCTCAAACTGTGCGAAATTGACTGCATGAGTACGGCCTACGAGCTCGACGCCCAATCAGGTGCCCACCGATACGTCACGGGAATCGCGCTCGTCGATATGAATGATGTAGAGGTCGCATAACATGGTCCCAGGAACAATGGGATAAAATTATGTTTTCCGATGAGTCGCGATTTGGGTTTAAGCCTGATACAAGAAGGGTACGAGTGTATCGTCGGCCCGGAAATGCTGAAAGGCTCAGGTGCGTTCAGGAAGTTCATCCATACAGCGGCTCAACAGTTATGTTATGGGCGGGTATTATGAAGAACAGGCGAACTGAGCTCGTTTTTGTAAATGGAAACATGAATGCTGAAAATTACATTGAGGATATTCTCAGACCTTATGTCTACCCATTTGCACAAACCTTGGCCCCGATTTTAGGTTAATGCATGACAATGCGCGTTCACATACAGCTCGGCAAACCAGTGAATACTTTGCAACGGAGAACATCCGGGTATTGCCGTGGCCTGCACAATCGCCAGATCTCAAGCCCATCGAGCACGCATGGGACATGCTCCAGAGACGTGTTTTGAAGGACTTGGACCGAGCGACAACAACCCAACAGCTGAAGGATTTGCTACAATTCCATTGAGAGCGAATACCGCAAGATGACATAAACAGTCTCATTCATTCAATGAATAATCGTTGCCGACAAGTTCTGAATAGCAGAGGAGACCATACTTTGTATTAAATTGTTCTATTCTTTTACAATAAATACATTTTCTTTAGAAATTTCATTTTGTAAAAAAAAGTTTAGTTTCTTATGTATCTTAGTTTCTACAGTATATTCTAATATTGTTCATTTCTGTTATTAAAAGAACTTATAAAGACAACAGCTGTTATTTTTACATCATAGAACCCTGAAGATATTATTTTAAAAATAAAATTCAACGTTATAATGTGAAGAACCATCCTAAAATTTAAATTAGTACATGTTGCTTAGACTTTTTTGATGAGTGTAAAATTATATACAAAATCTATACTATAATGAAACTGTAACAAGTCGAAATCTGTACATTAAATATTTTTTGAAAATTTTAATCAGAGTAGACTATTTTATTGATATGGCAGCCAAAAATAATCTTTTTACAATTTTCGTCTGTCTATCTGTCTGTCCCTATGAACATGCATCACTCTGAAAGTACTGAGCCAATCTTGACGAAACTTGACATAGTGATAACTAATATTACGAGATTACATCACACATACTTTTTGTCCCATAAAACGCAAGGGCTTCTTCAGAATAACGGACGAAAGTTAAAAATTTCAAGTTCATGAAATTCTTAATGAATTTGGTAACTTTCTTTGTGCTATATATAGTAGTAAGATTATATAACAATTTAAGCCAAACGTCATCACTCTGTGCTACTTAAAAAAAAAAACTGCTGGGTTTCGAACCTTCGCCCCGTCGCGTCGATCGTTCAGTATAACGTAGAGAACGTTACTACCGGACCACGGCTATTTGACAAAAGTATGCACTCGATTAGGCCTCCCACGGCAGCGGCTCAAGCCTAGGTTCGATCCCTCGCTAAGGAGCCCTTGAGTGCGTTGCTTGCGCGATACGGTGACACACAAATATACATCACCGCTACAACACTACATCATCACCCCCACACACGTGCACGCCGACACGCTTACACATGAAAGTGGAAGGGTTTACTTTTTTCCCTTATTGAACTGAAAAACTCTCAATTTTTCGATAATAAATATATGGAGGAGTTGTTGAGGCGTGTATGCTTGGTACACATATATGTTTCAACAACTCATACATATATGAATAGTTAGCTAGGTTAGCTAAGATAGGTCGCGATTTTGCATGCAACAGGCAACAGCCAAGCCGAGGTATGCCGTGCACCATTGAGCTGGTTGCCAAAATAAAATCGGCTGAGTGCCTTAAGCGCTCGCCTTAGTAGTCCGGTGAAGCTGTTAAGACCTTGCTGGATCAATAGCGTAGACATTTCGAAAAAAAAAAAGTAACACTACTATGATACTTTGCCCTTAAAACATATCTAACGGTAGTTCTATTACTCTTTTAATATGGGCCTAAACAGATTTTAGCTATAAAGTCCAGAGACTGAAACATGAATCGTAAAGTAAAAGGTTTTAACTAAACGTTTTTTTAGGTGATACAGCCATATGCTAAAGATATTACTGGTCTCAGCATAAACGGGTCGGCTCGTTCGGATAATACCACCCTCTCACAGAAAACCGACGTGAAGTAACAGTGCTTGCATTGCTGCGTTTTGTTCGGTCAGTGAGAGCGCTGGAGGCTATCCACCCTTCTCTCCCCCTCCCACATTTATCCCAAACACAGGCTGGCAACATATATACAACATACATACATAACATTTATCGGCAATAGGTTGGTTTTTATCTTCATTGGACCCGTTGGATGATGCTGCGAACAGGTTCTATGCATATTTTAAAAGATTTCTCACATAACAACGGGGTATATGTTTGAGTGAGTCTCTGGATAGTTAGGAGTCACTGCTAAATATCGCTGCAATCGGGTTTTAGGTTTTTTAGGTCATTTAGATTTAAAAGTACAACTGAAACCGATAATAACCTATTTTGTGCAAACGAAGTTGCACGTATCAGCTAGTTGTTTATAAAACTTAACAATTAGGTAAACTCTTTTATGAATAGTCGTTGATTGTTTCTTGAAGACATTGTTTCTTATCGCCCCTTCTAAATTAATAAACAGAATAGCGCTTTACATTCACGACTTACCTAAAGTACGTATTTGCGACAAAGGCCTGTATGTAGAACAAAACTCAGTATTGACTTTTGAAACAATGACATTCGACTTTATTAGAACTTAGTTGTAAGGAAACCTTAGCCATTTCATTTGATTTGAAAGCATGAAAGTAGCTATTTATGAGTATTGAGTGATATTTAGTACGCTACGTGGGTTCAGAGGTCGAGGAACCTACGATTGGAAATCTTGTGGACTATATTTGTCATATATCTTTCTACTAACTATACGAGATATTGGTTTGACCCGTTCATAAGTTTATAATTTTTTTTTTACTTTCGTGATTCTTGAAATCGGGCTGACTTCAATTTGATAATTTGTTAATTGAAATTATTGTCATTAGTTTCTCTCTCACATCTATTGGCACTCCGAATAACAATAATATCTAATATATATATATATATATATATATATATATATACTAGCTGTTACCCGCGGCTCCGCACGCGTTTTTTGAATTTATTAAAAAAATATTAAAATTTGTTATTAGAGTGTAAATAACAATAATACTCTTTCAAACATATTTGTAAGCATGACACGCACATTATCTACAGTAACGGATAACAGTTCATCACTACTATGTAAAACAAAGTCCTGTTCCACGTCTATCTATATGTCTGTTCGCGATAAGATCAAAAACTACAAAACCCATCTTCATGTCGTTTTCATTAATATATAAAATGATTCTTGGGCAAG